>KN483475.1:98933-116205 GCA_000787095.1 Periophthalmodon schlosseri | reverse complement strand
CTAAATAAATCAAAAAAATATTTAAAGATATTTACCGCGAGGTGCGTTCAGCCGTGTCTCTGGTGAAAATAACTTTAACTGACGAAAGACCCCTGATTTTCATGAAAGACGCGAGACTGGAGCTGTGCGTCAGAACTAAGTCAACAACCCCAGTGTCTATAGGCGGCTGGATTTTCATAAACCACAAATGTTTACTCAGATGAACGTAAAGGATAAGATAAACAATTACACATGCAAATACTGTTGTATGTCATCATGTGGCGATGCGTTTACCTGCCAGTATAGTTCTAGACTGAAGAGGGCAGTGTGCTCCTAAACATAACTAAACAATCTACAGTCCTAGGCAATCCTGCTAAAATTAATAATTATTAGATGGAAAAAAGGGGGGTAACATGGGCTAGTTTCACTTGGCCCAAATTATGTTTGAAATATATATTTGATTTAAACATGCCACTTAGGCCTACTGGTTTAGGCATTCATTCGCGGATTACATGGAAAACACTGCAAAAGCGCGGTGTGTTGTTACAAATGTGAGAAAATATCAGAACTGCACTTTCTAAAAATCTCACAAAATGACTCAGAATTAAACTTCTTTTGTGCATCCTTATGTGTGTCTACAACACAGACGTGCCCTGGGGCTACCTACCGCTCGGTAAGTGCAGTGAAGAAGAATGGATCACATTTCTTGAAGCACTCTTAAGATCACCCCACAGAGTCCCAGTGACTATCTTTTTGCAGTACCCGGACATGCTCCTCCACCGGGTCACCCTAATCTTAACCCTCCTTATGGGCCACGTGCCTAGAAGCTCGCACCTGTCGCACTCCACCGCACGTAGTAGTAGTGGTAGTAGTAGTGGTAGTAGTAGTAGTAGTAGTAGTAATTGTAGTAGTAGTAGTAGTAGTAGTAGTAGCTAGTGTAATTGTAGTAGTAATAGTAGTAGTAGTAGTAGTAGTAGTAGTAGGCCTAGTTGTTGTGATGCATGTTTCTCTATGTGACAAAGACACAAGGCACGATATCAGACGATGCTTATTTATTACAAATAAACAAAATGAGGACGAAGCAGGATAATAACTTGTGCAGTAAATGTCTATGGCTTCTCCCATTGGTTAAGACTCTTAAATACAAAATACATACAAAACAGCAATATAAATGTGTCCACAGTGTCAGGTAGAAGGCTATGAGATAAACAGGGTTAAACAGCACTCATAAATGTCATGGTGACTTTAATTAGGCTATGTTATTTTTTTCCATCTAAATATTTTATGTTAATTACAAGATTACATTTTAAGTTGATGAACTTGAAAAGAGCTTTGGATCAACATAAAATAGTTACATGGAAAAATATGACAATAATACATTGTTTTGAAATCAAACAATTTCTTAACTGAAAGCTCATGCTAAGAATAAATACAAACAATACAAAATAGTAGGCTATACATTGCTATATTTATATTGCTTTTGGCGGCATTTCTTTGGGTAATTTTGTGCAGTTTGCATTAGCTAACAATGCTAATGTTGCATATACGCAGCTTCCAGGTTGTATTGTCCAGCATCATTAAAACTGAGATGAACTGCTTCTGCTATAAGTGCAACTGGTTTACAAAAGTAAAGTTATTTTACATTTGAGCTCATTTGGTTGAAAGAAATGTCACAAAATATTAGAAGTTGTGATTCCCTTATAGCTGTACCACAGCCATTTCAGTTATTTTAGCACAGTTATTCAAAATTAGGTGCATAACATCCAAACGATTGTCCTGGGCCCCAGGCTCATAGGTGCTTTAAGGGGGCCCCATGTGAGCCTTCTTGCACCAGGTCCCCTAAAGTCTGTCCACTGCCCTGTATTAAGTTTTATTGGACACAGAGCCATTTTCATAAGGAACATATTTATGGGTTTCAGTATCATGACTTTTGCCTAATACAAAAACACAAAACCAAATGCAATGCTGTTCCAAATTATCCATCGCAACGGCAATAATCCTACATTTTCAAAACTTGAAACCGACAGACACTGAGTTTGTGAGTGAATGTTCTTGCTCTGATTGTCATGAGGACATCCAGGTTAGGTAGGCTACAGCCAGGATTTTAACATTTAAAAACACCCTCATTCAGAAAAAAGTTAAATGCAAAACATTTTAGTGCTTTCATTACTTAAGAATAGAAAAAAAAAGATTATTTATATGAATACAAACATAGCGTTTAAAATTCAAGGTTGAATTACCGTTCCAGTTAAAGGCACGACTTAAATGATTTCAAATGCTAGATATGGAGCATTGCTGTTTACATTATATACAAATACATGTGTCATATAATAGGCACTGGATCATTTACAAACTACAATCATAAAGACACATAAGGAATGCTTGGTTTTGGTCTAAAAGCTTAACTACGGCGGTGGCTACTTCATTTTTACATGTTAATATCTTCCTGATAACATTGAAGGCAATCCAAAAACAAGGCACGTTTAGTTGGACCCTGGTCGTCGTTAATGTTCAAATCTTCTCAAAGTTTGTGCAGTATTTTTGTCGTCCGATCACAAAAGGCAGGAAGAGTAGTGTCTTTGGTGTGACCTTTGACCTCTCAAACAGGAAGCTATGCGTGGCTGTGGACGGAGATGCTCGACAAATCGTTCCTGATGATTTCATTGACTGAAACAGAGAGAGAGAGAGAGAGAGAGAGGGGGATAAAATATTATTGTTTGGGGTAAGCAAAAAGGCAAAGAGAGAATGAAGACCTCTACACATAAAAATGACCAGCCTTAGACCACATTCATACATTATAATAGAACACAACAATTTTCTTTAAAATGCCAGAGAAAGCCAGACTAAAACAGACAAATGTGTGGTGTGATTTTTTTTCAACAGATGTATGGTACTGACAGATAAATAAAAACAAAACTTCAAAAGCTTCAAAAATTTGACCAGTGAAATTATCGAAAGGAGTCTGATAAAGCTTTGGACTTTAAGAACACAGAGGAGCACTTTCTTTGAGACAACAGTAGCTCAGTTGGTAGAGTGTCCACTGAAGGTTGGCAGTGCAATTCCAGCTCCCACAAATGGATACGTCATTGTGTCCTTGGGCAAGACACTTAACCCACCTCGCCCCCAGGTCTGCGTACACTGGTGTATGAATGTGTGTGTGAATGGGTGAGTGGTTCCTTGATGTAAAGTGCTTTGAGGGCCTAGTGGGTGGAAAAGTGCTATATAAAAATGTGACCATTTACCATTTTCTGGATTACCACCTAATGAAGTCAAGTGGAACAGAAGGTTTTCAGGTCACAGACTGAATATGAAGGAATAGTTTAATGTTCAGTTGATCTTAAGTTTATTTGTCACTATACATCAGCATACCACGCTAAAGAATACAATATATTTAGTCAGTACATTTCATTATACATCTTTTAGACCACAGTGATTATTACTATCAATCCTAAACCGAGTGTCGATCCTAACCTCATTCTCCAGCCTAAATCTATTTGCAGATCTAATTGTGTTAGGATGTGTTGTTTCCTACATTAGCTCCTGTGTGTCCCAGTGTGACCGACAGTGTCTGGAGACATGATGCAAAGTCTGCCCCAGGTGTTGTTTTGTTCTGAGTCTTGAACAGCAGCTGAGGTCACGCAGAAAGGAGCAGCGACAGGTGCAGAGACAGGGGAAGAGACAGGTGCAGGAGTTGAGACAGAAGCAGAGGAATGAGAAGGCTGGAGCGAGGGCAGGGGTAAGGACATGGACAGAGACGGGGGCAGAAACAAGAGTGAAGGCAGGAGAAGGTGCAAACAGAGATACAGGTGCAGAGACAGGGGCAGAGACAGGAGAAGACAGGGGTGAAGACAGGAGCAGAGAGGAGTAGAGCAAAGAGCAGCAGCAGAAACAGGGACAGGAGCAGAAGCAGGATATGAGGCAGCAGCTAATGGGGGCAGAAACAGGGAGCATAGGCAAGGGTAGAGAAAAGACAGGAGCAGACAGGAACTGAGGCAGAGACAGGAGCACAGAGAGGAGCAGAGCCAGGGGTAAAGACAGGAGCAGAGACAGGTGCAAAGGCAGGAGCAGAGACAGGAGCACAAAGAGGAGCAGAGGCAGGATCAGAGACAGGAGTAGAACCAGGAAAAGTTTGGAGCAGAGGCAGGGGTAAAGACAGGTGCAAAGGCAGGAGCAGAGGCAGGAGCACAGACAGGATCAGACAGGAGCAGAGGTGAAAAATAGAGGACCCTGGAGAGACACTAATTGTGTGGCTCATTTAAACACTTGGAGACACTGTGTTTCTCTTGGGTTTATAGGACCCAGAGCTCATAGACTATTAGAAAAAGCCGGTGTGGTATCTGAAAAGCAAAGATGGGAACTAAATATTCAAGTACATTTTCCACAATTTTACATAAGATAAATATGTTTAATTTATTATGATAATTATGAATAAACAGAGGAAATTGATATGGAAATGAAATCAGGTTTTAATTGAAGTACTGTATACTTTTCATTTGGCATTTTTTCATAGTTACATTTTTTTCAAGTATCTGTCCAAGTACTAGTATCCTTATTTGAGTATCAGGGCTATAGTATATGTCATTGTACTAGTAGCTTACAGTAAAAAGAAGTAGTGGCAACAAATGCAGTAGCAGAGTAACAGCAGGGGTAGTACTCATAGCAGTCACTTGATTCAAAACTAAAATGAACAATTGAAGCGATGCCATTACACTTTGAAATCTCCTCCCCTGATCCACAATAAAATGACTCCAAACAGTCAGCCATTGAAGTCGTTTTCTCCTTCAACATTTGTACTACTGTTTTAAAGTACATATTTCATCTCCCCTTTGTTAACAGGGACCAGTGCAGCTGTGTGGATATATGATTCAGTGTGAACGGGAACACCCCTGCTCTATTGTCCCGGGACAGGAGCAGGTCTTCCCTCTGTCCCATTCAGACAGCACTCCTCTGTAACCCAAGCACCCACACACTCATCACAACAACATTACTGCAGAATTTAGGTCCCAAAACGGGGCAGTTGTTCTGACGAAAATATAACTCACTTCCAGCAAAAGCAGAGGTCAGAGAGGGGACGGGACCACAGAGAGGGGGGTTACTGTACACACTCTGAAGGATAAAATTATAAGCATATTTTTGGACCGGAATGGCTGTGTTTGCCTCTGTATTTGGCTCTGCTATTTTGGCATCACATGGGCAGCTTGGACCCAAACTATCTGTACTAAATGTTATGCAAAATATGTAATTGTAATTTATCAAACTAATGGATTGTACTAAACTATAATATTAGGATCACACGCATTTCAGAAACTGTTTATAAATTACTTGAAGAGGGGGTACTACACTTCTATGGGGTATTAACTGCTAACACATAACATATTTAGATCACCATGTTTCCTTTTATTGCTCTGAAAATGCTATATTCACCAAAAACAACATATTAACATGTGTAATAAGTTTCATTTTCTGAGTCCTCCCTCTCTTTGCTCCTGATGCTAAGTCACTCCCCCTTCAGAGCACTATCACAACACAATCAGCGTGCACCCCGCTAATGAAACAACTGCACATCATATCAGGTTTGTGAAGTTGTAGTGTATTGTTTTGTATCCTTCTGTCCATAGAACTCTCTCTTTAAATAATTGTGATTTACCAGGATTTTGATTATTGGTCAGGAGTCGTCTAACAAGATGGGACAGCAGTGGTTGGAATGTTTGCCCACTAATACACAATGGCTGGTTGATCCTATGTTGTGTCCTTGGGCAAGACACTTCACCACTTCACCCACATAGTTGATCCTATGTTGTGTCCTTGGGCAAGACACCACTTCACCCACATTCTCTACATATAAATAAGTTGAGTGATTGTGCTGTGTTGAGGGACCTGATGGCACAGATTAGCAGCCTTGCTTCCGTCGTTCTATAGATTTTCCCCGTGGGCAGCTACAGAGGTACTTTAGCTATCATTAACTCGGTGTGAATCGAGGCAAGTTTGAGTGCGTAAAAAGCTCAATCAAATGCATTATTATTACAAGTCAGTCTCACGCTCACTCTCTGTAGCCAATTTCAGCGGTTCACTCATTTATTTCAAACGTGTGTCTGTAGAGATCAATCCTATAATCATGGAAAATACAAACAATGGAACATTATCTTAGAATTTACAGAATAAAATCCAGTGGAATATTTTATACTCCCAAACCGTTAAAGTGGTCCAGACTTGTGTCATTACAAAGTGTATTTGACAGATCTGAATAAAGAGGAAGATCCCAGTGAGATTCTAACAGCCTGAAGTCATTATAGAGTGAGGACAGCAGCACATCTGACTGAAAAAAAACCCCAAAAACTGGCAACCAAGTCCACGAGAGTTTCAAAAATGTGCTTTAACAGATCCAGATTTTCTCAAGCTTTTCAAGTTTGAATACTTTTATTACATATTTGTCTGAAGCCACAGACTCTTATATAACTCAGAGAAAACCCAAGGTCCCCAGTGATATCACCAACGCCATTTCATAAACTCAAAATGTAGTTCATGAATCTACTCCAGCAATGATGGAAAATGTGATTGTCAACTTATGCATGAAATGAAATAATGGAATAGAATAACAAAACATTGTTATAGCCACTTAGAGCACAGAACAGTCACAATCACTTACTCCAGTCCATGCTCAAGCTATAGCTGCCTTCCTACATCACACACCCAATCACACCAACATTTAATTCAAATGATATATTCAAAATGGATGGTCCTGCCTAAGGACACAACGGTGAGAGCTAAACATGCTTTATTCAAGTGTCAGTTAATGGCAGGACACTGTAGATAATCTACTGAAGTTGTCACACTGGAATTTGGCCGGGGAACGCCTCGGGATCCCCCCTGAAGAGCTGGATGAAGTGTGTGGAAAGGGAAGTCTGGGCCTCCCTGCTCAGACTGCTGCCTCCGGCACCTGGCCCCGGATAAAGCAGAAGAAAATGGATGGATGGATGGACAATGGAAGTTAAAGTTACCATTTGATGCTATCAAATGCATGCCAGAAAAAACAGATAAGTGGCCTAGTCCAATTTAAACAGATTTTTTTAAATGAACCCGGGAACTACGATTGAGGTGTTGTGAATCGAATCACAAAGACCCCAGTGACACATCTGGAGAAGTCGATATGTACTCGGATACCTGCTGCATGTAACCGCGCGGGACTAGGAGAGGTGTTCAACTGCACAGAGCAAGAAACAGTTTTATCGTTTTAGATCAGCAGCGATGACAAACTACAGCCTCTCCAGTGAGCACCCACTGAGCACATGTTGTTTTGTTTTGGTTCACTCCACTACACTGTGAAATGAAACCAACTGGAGCTTCAATGTGCTTAATGCTTGTAACGTACTTCCTCGCATGTCTAAACATCAAATGCTCAAGATAAATGAGATGTGGCTTATCTATTTCTGCCAAATGTTTGCTTATATTTGATGTGTTGTGCCCCTGAATGGCTTGTAGCCCCCAATAGCACCTGTTCAGTTCTTTGGCTGCTTTAGACTGGGACTGCTCTGACAGGCTTCGGGGCAAAGATGATTTGAATTTGGTTGTTAAGCGCTCTCAGATTTCACTGTGCATGTAAATAAAGTGACTGTACCAACTTTGGCTTGACAGAAGAAGACCACAGAGCACAGGTGAGCCTAAACAAAGGCCAGGTGAAGGGAGGAGGGCAGGTTTCAAATCTGCCAACTACTGGTAAAAAAACAACCTAAACTAAACTTACAGATGGTAGCTTTAAGTAAAGTGTTTGGAAATTCCACAACTTTTTAAATGAGCAAAATTCACAAAGCAAGTCTATGAAGTTATCGAAAAAAATGCAACACAAAAATGCAACCAAACTGGAACTAAACCCAAAACTAACCGTAGCCTAAACTAAACAGTCAGAAGCAAAGAGGTATAACATGAGCTCACATCAGGACAAGTCAACGCAGCCTAAAAAAAACAATAATATGGATTAACACATGGGTAGTCTGTTTAAATAAAAACTAAACCTCCAACTTCATTCTCTTATTTGTAATGTACAGGCCAACCTCTCGCTCACATTTGATTTGGCTTTGGCCTTGACCACATCTGGATTTAAAACAGAGAAGTCCAAACCCCACGGTCCCACTCCTGTGTCTCTATTCAAGTGAACCACAGTGACAGCTATAAATATTCAACGTGAAGATCTCACTCACTGCAAAATCCAATCAGCACTCTGTCACATAACCATGTGATTTAGGCTCGAAGAGTGTCCCCTGGTGTCCCATTGTGGAATATATGTGACGGAAAGGCATCCACAGAAAAATACAAGGGTTGGGGCAGGTGGGACTGTCATTCATAGAGTAGCAGTGGTTGAAGAAGAATTAGTAGTAGTAGTACAGCAATTACAAATGTACAAAAGAAAGTGAATAATTTCGTAGTAGTAAAGTAGAATCAGCAGCTTTTAAGTAGTAGTAGTAGTAGTAGTAGTAGTAGTAGTAGTAGTAGTAGTAGTAGTAGTAGTAGTAGTAGTAGTAGTAGTAGTAGTACCCCACCACGCCCCACCCCAGCAGTAGTGGGGCAATAGCAGAGTAGAGTGTTTGCCCACTGATCTGAAGGTTGGCGGTTCGAATCTCACTCTCGACATAAACATCATTTGTTGCCGGTGCGATTCCAGCTCCCACAAATGAATACTGCCGTTGTGTCCTTGGGCAAGACACTTAACCCACCTCGCCCCCAGTGTCTGTGTACACTGGTGTGTGAATGTGTGTGTGAATAGGTGAGTGGTTCCTTGATGTAAAGGTGGAAAAGCGCTATATAAAATGTGACCACTGACCATAGTAGAGGTAGAAGTAGCTGTAGAAGAGGTAGTAGTACTGGTAGAAGATGCTGTAGTAGCAGTACCTCATTAGAAAAGTGTTTGTTATTTCAATATATCTTCTGGTTTTGACCTTGCCATAGTTGTGGGTAGTCTTAGTATTTTAATAGTATGCTAAAATAAAATATATGGAAAAAAGTAAGGCCCACCATAAGCACTTGTAGTTGTAATAGTTTGTGGTAATATGAACAGTTGACTTCATCCACAAGAATAAAAGGACAAATGTATGTAGAATGCAGTGGGCAGTATTGAGGCCGTGACTTCCTGTGTTGCGTCGTCATGGCCCAGTTCTAGTAGTGGTGCCACATTTTAAGTGGAGCGTCTAATTGAACTGAGTCAATGTATTGATCTGTGAGAGCCACAACACTGACCTAAAAGAGGCGGCAACGAGTTACACTGATGAAATACAGAAAGGGCCCAGGAAAAGTTTTAATATGGTGTTTTTTGTATCCAAAAGTCTATTTTGATTGGTTTTTTAAAAGTTAAAAGTGCGCTGAGTAACTTGTTTCCATGGAGATGTTATTGCTTTGCCTGGTTCCACAGTATAACATTAAGCATATCTATTTCCATGGTAACAGGCAAGTAACACCACCAGGCCAAGTTATAGGTCAGATCTATGGAGATCTTACCCTGTTTACAGTATGAATGCATGTTTTTCATTGAACTTATGAGCAATACAAACATAGTTGTATTAAATGTAAGATTTAAGTCTAATGTCATACTATGGAACATTCAAAGTAACACAATATGATCCCCATGGAGACAAGCAAGTAGCAAACCCTCCACCACAAAAGTTACACAGTGCACCTTTAAGATTAAGGTAGTGGATATAAATACAGGGACATTTGTGCTCTGCATTTGACCCATTCTTCACTGCCTGCCAGTACTGGTATGGTAGTGAGAAATGATCCAAGAACCTTGTGGTAAGAGGACAAATGTCTACTGAGTGGTTACTGCTACTTGAATTAAATGTACTCACTGTAACACAAGGAAACTGGAATTGAAAACACTTTCTATGAGTGTAATGTAATTGTCCGGCATTGGCATCTACCTGTTATGGTGTTATGCAGAAGCCGTGGGGGCAGCACACCAGAGATCACAGTGACTTCAGCCAAGAACATTGAGTGGCTTGTGGCCTGGACTCAACACAACTGTGCTCTACCTCCAGCTTCTTCACATACAGGCACAGCCGGTTGTGTTGGCATAAAACTGCATCATTTGGCTATAAGTGAATACATGCTATTAGATCAGTTCAATTTATCATTTTGACATATATAATTAAACTCCTCCACTTGAGGAGGTATGAACATTGGACTCCGCCAGGGCTGCCCTTTGTTACCAGTTTTGTTCATTGTGTTTATGAACAGTATTTCTAGGTGCAACCAGGGGCCGGAGGGGATGCGGTTCTGGGACCACAGGATCTCATCCCTGCTGTTTGCAGATGATGTTGTTCTGATGGCTTCATTGAGCCAGGACCTGCAGCGAGCATTGGGGAGGTTTGTGACATGTGTTAATGTTTCTCATATTCAGGCCGCTTCACACTCGAGTGTGAAGATAAACCTGCATTTATCCGAATGTAATCAATATTTCAACATAAGTGTGCGTTATATTTATTATTATATTTAGAAGTTTAGTGTCATATAACAGCACTATAATTGTTCATACAATGTCCTGTAGTGTAATTCGAAGTTAGTTCGGCCTGGAGAAACAGAGCCAACTTTCTCTCTATTCATAACCGTAACTAAGTCCAAATCCTAACCTTAACCATTTCCTAATCCTAACCTTAACCATAATTTATAACCCTGTTCCTAAACGTCATTCCTTTCAAAGACTGATTGTTCTCTGTACCCAACTATTTAGCTAGCACCAAGCTAAAACAAACAGCACGTTTGTGGTTTAGTCTTTGTGCAGAGTGCCTGGGCACATCAACTTGATCGGCACATCAACTCATCTGACCAACACTGGTCCAGCTAAAATGAATTTGACATCATGGAAACTGCTGGTACAATCAGAATCATGCTCCTTCTGTATGTATTCAAACCCCTTTATAAGGTGTTCAATTTCATGAGCAATATAAAATACTTCATCCATGGCCTAATCCTATAAACAACCACCGCAACTTTTTTAAAAAAGCATAAAACTGCAGTTCACTTAACGGCCACCGGGGTCATTGACTGGAGACTTCATTGTAAAGCCTTTAATCTCGCCAGACCACACACTGCTGCTAATGATGTATTGCATTTTATGATACCATACCAGCTATAAATGTCACAACTGATTATAAAGAAGCTCAATTTTGCTTCAAACACTATCGCGGACTTTTATCAGATCACACAAAAAATGTAGGCTTTTATAATGTATTGTCCAAATCTTCCAATCATCAGTTTGAGCGGAACGACACAAGAGTTCCACAAGTAACACAGTGTAAGGCTGCAGCCACAATTCAAACATGATGCTACTGAGAGAAAGGCTTGACACTCAAATCCACAAAGATATTAAAAAAATAGCTTAAACAATAGAATGTCATTTTCAACACAACACAAAATAATAATATATTTGTTTAAATATTACAATATGGTGTAAGACTAGTTTCAAATTGATTCTATAACCTAACCTCTATAAAGTATCAAATTTGTCCCATATGTGAGATTTTGTATAAATGGGTACCTTGTTTCAGAACTTAAATCAGACTTATACTCATGTTGTTGTTTCTCTTCTCATTTACCCTCTTGAAGTATATGGAGTGATTCGTGCATGTTTGAGCAATCTTTAATCACTTATTTTCAAGACGCCATATTGCCGATCAACCCCCATTTTCACCTAAACAAATTATAACATAATGATCCATGGGTGTTGTAGGTTACAACTATATAGCAGGCTCAAGCACAATATTTGTTCTTTAAGCTTTGGTTTTAAATGTGCTCTATGAATAAATCTGATTTGATTTTTAAATTTAGTTTTGATACTAGTTTTAGTATCTCTTCGTACTTGAGTTTCAATTTTTGGACAGCCCACTAATGCTGTTCAGCTATGGGACTTCATATACACATTTTCCTCATGTTACCAGCTCACTATATGAATAACATATGTGGTATCAGACATTCTTCAAGATGTTATTTTTTAAGACAAAAATTCAAAGCTTTGCAAGTTTTATGTTGAGTCGTTGTTGCTACGCTCAATGTGAAGGCGGCAGGGGGACAACGCATATCTTAAGATGTCCCATATGAAAACGTTTGAGAGATTTTTAAAGATGCAAGAAATAAACCAAGGTCTCAACAGACAAACCGTTTATTTGAGTTACCGTTGAGTTTTTACTGTGCCTTTGTCCTTGTCAGAGTCGACACAGGGGGGACAGTGATTTAAACATGATTTTAGATCCAGTTTTACAACAACTTGTGAGCACTGTTCTATATAATAACAAACGCAGCAGCTTAGATTCAAAACATAACGTAAGTTGTAAATGGGACAAATGTAAAAGTCAAACATGCACTAGACAGCAGCTGGTTTGTGGTTCAATCCCAACTTCATTCAATTCGTGCAAATAACTTTGAGTAAGACACATAGTTTCTGTAAAATGTGTGATTGTAATTGGTGTGGTATGACTGCCACTTCACTGTTAGATTGCCCTGGGGCAGCTTTGGTTGTAAAGATGTTTCTCCAACAAGACTGTGATGGATGTTAGGTAAAGTTAATAAAGCCTGGCTATTAGCCCTATTCGCTCTTACCACTATTTAGATGTCGAGCCCAAATCTAAGTTGTAATACATTTTTAAAGGAGTATCCTGTAACTTTTCTGATGAAGGATACGCGACCTGCTTGTCTCCATGGAGATGTTATTATTGTCTGAAATGTTCACCTATGGTATTAAACATATCTTTCTTACATTTATTAAATTACAAGTGTTTTATTTGCTATACCTTGAATGCATTCTTAGTGTGAGAGAGGTCGCCTTTCCACAGATCTGACCTGTAACTTGGCCTGATGGCGCCACCTGCTTATCTCTGTGAAGATAGATACATTTAATGCCATACTGTAGAACATTCTAGACAACATCTTGGAGATGCATAAAGCTTAGATATGGAACAAAAATCACTGATAGCCCTTTCCACCAGAGTGATACCGATATGTCAGAGTTTGGGGTGTGACCCATGGACTTTATAACATACATCAGTAAAACAGTGTAATATGGGACCTTTAAGTAAAGCCAACCTATTGCAAAATCGAGTTTTTAGAGCTTTTAACCATGTTATAGTTGTTTCCCCTCAACAGTTACCCAAAGTTGTATTTGGAGTGATTCATGTTTGAGAAATCTTTAATCGCTTATTTTCAAGATGCCATATTGCTGATGAATCCATCTTTTCACCCCCACTGGTCCTTCTTCGTTACGCGCAAGTTTCGGCAGCATCGCGTAGTCATTTTGGTACAAATGAAAAAAATACGCTGCTCTCTACTGTGATCTGCAGCTATCCATCAGAGGTGATGACATCAGCTCCCATTGGGTACCACAGTTTTCTAATGTGGAAGTCAGTGGACTTGTTTCTTTTATTAAGTTGTTTTAGATGAATATTGTGATTAAAAATGTCAAAATTATAACATAATGATCCACGGGTGTCATAGATTATTGCTATATAGCAGACACAAGCACAATGGGTCTTCTTTAAATAATAGATAGCATAGTATATTGGAGCACATGAGACAGCTCTCTTACACCTAAAACACAGACACAGACGTCATGTACTAGACAAAGTGGGACCAGTCCAGCCCTAATTGTAACTTGGGTGAATTCAAACAGACGTTCATGCATTTCCACTCAGACATTCCCTTGTGTTATTTCTGGACCAGTGTAATCATTATTAGACACTAAAACATATAATGTGGGAAAAGGTCATTTGGGGATTATGACTGAAACATACCTACATTACATAAGATAAAATGGTTTTGCAGATGTCTAATGGTGAAATACAGTGACGACAGCAGCCATTTTTGAATAATTGTCTCTCATTTTAGCATTAGCATAAAATGTTCAGGTATCGCTAACAAGCCACAGCTCACCTGAGTCAAAGCCATACAGGAAATCACTACATCAAACTGAATGTTTTAATGAAGTGAGGAGCGCATGACGTTAGCCGCGAGCGTTAACGTTTCATATAAACATCCAACACAAACACAACCTAATGGTAGGCTCAGTTTTACAGTTATAAAGTATAGAGTGTTATGGCCGTGCAGCGGTGGCACCGATGAGAAACAGAAGTGAAGAACTCAAATTGTGAACTTGAGAAAAACATATGGCCTACTGCAAGTACATTTGTGAAATAAAAGTATTCAATTCAGTATACAAAAGTACTGGTGCTGGTGCTACTACTGCAAATCAAACTATACTATACCAGGACTTAAGTATCAGTATCCAAATACTAATAAATACTAAGACTAGCATCAATACTAGATACTAATTTGAATCAATACTGAAAAAAATCACATAAATGAGACCAATGGTGGAATGTAATGAAGTAAAAGTAGCAAAGTATATATTTAAAGTACATATTTTAGGTATCTGTACTTCATTTAAGTACATTTTTAAGAGGATACTTTTTACTTTTACTTCACTACATTTGAGAGCAGTATCTGTACTTTCTGCTTCACTACATTTTTGAACTGGACTGAAAAGTAAAAGTATTTTTTATTATTGTTTTAGAGCAGCTAAAAATGCAGAGGGGTTTATTTTTAACACGTTCATAATTTGGCTAAACAGAAATATACAAATAAAAACAGCTAGGAAAAATTAATTATTCAGTTGTTTCTATTGAGCAAAATTCAGCACAAATCTTTTAAAATCACTGCATTTGAAGCTTTATTAGATCTCAAAATATGCGCAAAATGCTTTTACGTTTTATTCTTTACATACATTTTTAAACGAGTACTTTAAGACTTTTTTTCATGTGATACATTTACTTTTTTTGCTCCAGTATCTGTACTTTTACTTAAGCAACCAAATCAAGTACTTCTTCCACCACTGAATAGGACACATGGACCTTTCCTGAAGAGCTTAAGAATGGTCTATTAGTGCGACCATGTGGTGATGGAAACTATTATTCTATTATTTTGAGTTGAAAATTACATTCTATTGTCAAAGAAAATATCAAGTCTTTTCCTTAGTATCGAAACTGAGTTGTTTATATCATGACAACAATGACTGCTGCAAATGTTGACATACCAGATACCGATACCACGGCAACTTATATTACTACTGCTACTTCAATTCCGCTAGCTATTCATGGGTTTCAGCTTCCTGTTTTGAGGACTTTCCCATTCAAAAGATGTAATATTTTGTTTTGAAATTTTCAATCGCTATGGCAACCAACTTTATTTTTGATCATTCTGAAACACATGGATTAGCGAGACTACAATGAGAAAACCCCTGCTTTATATGGCTTTATTACAGTTAAATGTTACCACAGATGGGAGGGGAGTGAATGTTTTTACTCCAGAAACTAAGTGGAAGTGGAAGAGACCAGCCCACATCAGGAAGTCCAAGTCCAGACCAAGTCTAGACCAAACAATGCCTGAATATGAGAAACATTAACACACCAGTTATATCTACTGCTCCTTCACATATTTATTTATTTTGAAATGTCTATCCAATTAACAGTACTGTGCAAATTTTGATTAGGTCATCTATCTATCTATCTATCTATCTATATATCCATCTAGCTAAATTAGGACAGTTGCCATAACGATTAACCATTTAAAACTAAATATCCTTTTGCATGGTGAAAGGTCCTCAAAATGTTGCCAATAACATGAACCTGAAACCCACCATATTATGACAAAATATACATAATTATTCACAAGTCAGCGTTATAGCTTTTACATCTTCCATCTTTTGCATTTTATTTTGAAAAACACACCGTCCCCTAATGGAGACCAGTGAGATCATGTTTTGGTGCATAAAGTCAGTAACAGGGTCAGAGAGGTGACTTTTATGATGTGATCAAACTCTGGCAGCTTCTTCAGGAATTCAAATCCCAAAGTAGCAGCTCGAGTCCCAGTTTCTTTCATTAAATCTCCACAGAAAAGAGAAAACGCAAAAGTGTCAGGGGCAGAGCTGTAAAACCAAATCAAAACGCGACCGCACTGACCTCCTCTGCCCCTCAAACAAATGTGCTTATAATAAAAATGGAATAAGGGCTGAGAAATGCTGTGTCTTTGCCAAAACTTTAGAATAGGCAAACTGTATAGAGAGAGGTTAACTAAAGGTAAAAAAGGAATTATGGTGAGTTAAGTTCATTTGGATAGACTACTTATCTCACTAACACATCATTAACATCATTGTATTTAAGATTTTAATAAAAATCTTACCTATTTCATAATTTTACATTCTGGTTGGACACGAGCAGCACATGTGACATACGTAGGTAGGTAATTCCAACTGTTACGTAGCAACGATAATGTTAACAAGGGCCAAAACTTGTCTAAATCTCTCAATAGTTATGAATAGACTAATAAAAATAAATAACAACACCTTTATTTTGTGAAATGAAGGTTTAAATTGACAGATAAATGCCTTCCTTGTGCGTAAATTGTCTCTGTGTTTTGGATGGAGTGATTCCGTCTTAGAAATCAGTTCTACTTCCTGTATTTTTGTAGGCCTACTTTTCTTGTCAACTTTTCTTCACAAACTGCCACTTAACTGAAAAACACGGAAACCTGTTGTGTGCACTTTAAAGGTGTAGCATAAACTCCTAGTGGTTTAGATGCCAGGTCAGCGATATCCCTTTTAGGCCCATTGCCAACAGTTACAGTCATTAGGATCTGGCAACCCAAAGTAAGGACCTCATCCTGCTTTCTCTGCTTTGTATTGTGAACCAAAACACAAGCGATATTTATATAATGTAAATATGAATAAATCAATATTGCAAATGTTATCAGTAAAATGTGATTTGAACAGGTTTAGTAGTATGCATTAAGTCAGTGAGCAGGTGGCTGGTTTTGTAAATGTGTTTTTCGGACACACAGATTAACACGTGAAAAGCAAATGGAACAATTGAACTTTTTAGGCCACCATATTGCAGCAAATAGTTAAAATTACACCAATATGAATAGTATTCCTTCAAGGCTGTATTTCAAACAGCTCTAATGAAATAGTTCTTGGTGCTAAAACTATGAGCCAATAAAATCCTGTGACAAAAACACCCCTGTCTAAAATAATTGAAATCTGAAATGTGCTTTGTTCATTGTTACGTTTAAATGAAAACAGAGGGACACTTTTTGCCCTCAAACCAAACCTGGACCAGTGACTTTTCTGAGCCAAAGTTTTTCTGAGTTCCTGGCTGTACATGTTGTGACTCATACGATACCTATTAAACACCAGTGCACCTGCGGACACTGTGCCGGGCGGACGCCATTTTGGGGTCTTTATAAAAACCTCATTGTCTTCTAA
>KN483475.1:68959-95448 GCA_000787095.1 Periophthalmodon schlosseri | reverse complement strand
CCCCCTTTCTCTCCTTCCTCCCTCTCTCTCTCTCTGTGCCTCCTATCTTTCGCTCTCTCTCCTCCCTCCTCTCTCTTGCTCTTCCCCCTCTTTCCCCTTTCCTCCACATTTCTCTGGGCCTCTCTCTCTCGCTCCCACTGTCTCTCTCGCCTTCCTCCCCCTCTCTCTGTGCCTTCTCTCCTTTCTTCCCCTCCCTCTCTCTCTCCTTCCTCCCCCTCTCTCTGTGCCTCCTCTCTCTTCCTCTCTTTCTCTCCTTCCTCCCTCTCCTTCTGCGCCTTCTCTCCTTTCTTCCCCTCCCTCTCTCTCTCCTTCCTCCCCCTCTCTCTGTGCCTCCTCTCTCTTCCTCTCTTTCTCTCCTTCCTCCCTCTCCTTCTGCGCCTTCTCTCCTTTCTTCCGCTCCCTCTCTCTCTCCTTCGTCCCAGTACAATGCAGTACATTCACTTCGGGACAGTCACTCGCCCTCACATTCAGGCTGGGCCCAAATGAGTCACGACGCTTTGAACCTCCCACCCAAACTTCATCCAAAACTGCACCAATTACTTTTTACATTAAAGTTTGCATTTATATTTAGCTTGGCGGTAACTTCTCTATTGAAAAGACGTGCAGTTCCCATGTCCCCCATATCCCTGTCCCGCCCAGTTTTGAGTCCGAGCGGTCACATCCAGGTTTGAAAAATAACATGTTTTATTGAGGCTTCCCTAAATAATAACGTCGCTTTGTTCCTCCCTCACAAACCGCCAGACACAAGGCAATACTGTCTGTCTGTGCGGCGTCCTCCATGTAAAAACAATATAAAATGTAATCATAAAGTTTAATTTTAAAAAAAGGTTTTTATCCAATGTTTGTTACATTTATTAAAGTAAAAGACTACAAATAAGATAAGGATTTCATGTTTTTGCTCATAAATGAGGGATGCTATAGCTAGTTAGTGGAGTGCTTATCCTCACCATAGATCGTATATATAAAAGGACATAGCTAACCTGCTAGCCGCCGCGTTTCAATTAGGAAGTGAGCATCGACACGCTTCCAGCTCCATCGACTCCAATTCACTTTCTATTGAAAAACTGTCGCCCCTCTCTCTGTAACTGCTGCTCTCAGGCTCGTCATTTTGGTCTTAAAATGTTACATGGACCTGATAGGCCTATTTTTATTTTGCTATTGTGTCCATAAATCAAGATATGAACATTAATAACAGGCAAATCAGGCGCCTTCTTTCCCCGAGGTCACTCCCGCTTACGTTCATAACAGGTTTGATTGACAGCGTTGCTAAGCGCCTACTCCGTGCTAAAACTGCGGTGCGGACCAAACCAAGTCTAAATCTGTACTAAAGCCTTGCTCAAACCAGAATCAAACCGGGACATGTTTAATGAATCCTTAGTCTAGCTTAAAATAACTTTTTATTTTAAAGTCCATCTGATTGAATTTACTTTATTAAAAATTATATTGTAATACTCCGACTGACCAGTGGCGGGGACGTAGGTGAAGCGCTGGTATTGGCTGCGTTTGCGTTTTCCGGTGCACACGAAGAAGTTGACATGGACCGGAGCCGACAGCCTCTGGGTCCTGTACGGAGGGACTTCCACCACCAGTGTGTTCTGTGACAGGAGAAAAACTGTTATATTACAGTCCTGTGTGATCAAGAATAACATTATCATGGTGTGTTGGGGATGTGACCTTTGCAGATAAACTGTGTGTTTTTACATCTAGCAAACAGGTACATTTGAAGTAGTTAACTGCAGTTTTGGGACAACCTGAGTAGCATGGTTTTGGAGGTAAAGGATGAACTGGAGCACCTGGAGTTATAGACAAACTCCATAAAGAAAGAGCAGGGAACTGAACCCAGGACCTTCTTGTTGTGAGGCAAAGCTCTGAACCATCTGAGTCCTGACATTTGCTTTGGCTCAGCAAAAATGATAAAAATGATGCATTTATTTAAAGAAGACCTAGTGCTTGTGTCGGCTCTATATATATAATCTATGAGACCTGTGGATCATTAATCAGAATCATAATTATAATTTAGACATTTTAAATCACAATATTCATCTAAAACGTCTTAATAAAAGAAACAAGTCGGTTGACTTCTGTGTTAGAAAACTGCGGTACCTAATGGGAGCTGATGTCGCCATAAACATCATCACAACAAGGAGTTGGCACCTCCGATGAATAGCTGCACATCACACTAACGAGCAGCAGATTCAATTAAAGACTGCTCAAATATACACGAATCACTGCAAACTTACTTCAGGTGAGTAAATGGTGAGAGGAAACAACTATGATTAATGATTTTTGCAGAATAGGTCTGCTTTAAAGTCAGTGTGTGATACTGATTCGCGATAGACAGACTGGGAACAGCACATACATCTACTCTATTTAGTCCTAATCAAACAATCTTTATTCTTTCCTTTTTCTTGTTTCTAACATGTGAACTTTAAGGACGAGCCGTTCATTTTAAGAAACACTTTCTCCATCTTTGATGGTCGAGCGGAGGCCAAAGAATAAATCAGAACAGAGAGATTGGGAGCCAAGAGCTTCTGTCTGTGGAGAGACGACTGTTCTCACGTCCTGTTTCAGTGTAAATCTGTGAACATGAGGGTATCAGGGGAAGTGTAGGAGAGAGTTATCTGTCTGCAGAAAGGATCTTTGGAGACCCAGTGACAGGCCCAGGACACATTTATGTTTTTGCAGTCATTGTGCAACAGAAGCCAGACGGATACAGCCTTGTGCATCTGTGTTTTTATGCTGTACTAAAGACTCAAAATGTCAGGGAGAATTATTTAAAGAAATGTAGAAGGGATTTTCACAAGCTGTTTAACTTTTTGAATAAATGTAGTTTGCTCCCATATCTTACAGTGTTACCTTGATAATATGAGTTATATAATTATAAGTTATGAAAGTGACTACAGTAGCATTAGCATTAGTGGTTGTAGCAGTGAGTTAGTTTGTCTTTCACTTACAACAATAAGCAATAAATACTGGTTTCCTCACCACTTCCTCACCTCCTTTGTTGTATGCAGTATATAGTATTAGCCTAGTAAGAGTAGTAGTGGTAGTAGAAGTAGCAGTTACAGTAACACTGCCAGTATCACTGGCTGCAGTAGAGTAGAAAGAGCAATAATAGTTGTATAGTAGTGGTAGTAGTAGTAGTGGTGGTAGTAATAGTAATGGTGGTAGTAGTAGAAGTAGCATTTGTAGTAGAAACAGCAGTAATGTTGTAGTAGTTGAACAGTCTTTAAGTTTAATTCTGAAGACTAAAGGTGTCACTAGGGGGAAGATACTGCACTGCTGTAAAATACTTCAGGTTCATCAAATGAGAGACTGAGAGAGAAAGAGAGAGACAGACAGAGAGAGACAGAAAAAAGAGTGTGTGTGTGTGTGAGAGAGAGAGAGAGAGAGACAGAGAGAGAGAGAGAGAAGAGGAAGTGAGAGATAGTAAGAGAGAGAGAGGAGAGGGACAGAGACAGAGAGAGGGATAGAGAAAGAGATGAAATAGAGAGAGAGAGAGAGAGAGAGAGAGAGAGAGAGAGAGAGAGAGAGAGAGAGAGAGAGAGAGAGAGAGAGAGAGAGAGAGAGAGAGAGAGAGATAAAGAGAGCCAAGGACAGAGACTGTGTGAGGGAGAAACAGCGAGACACACACAGAGAGAGAAAGAAAGAGAGAGAGAGAGAAAAAGAGGGGGGGAGGCAGAGACAGAGAGGGAGATAGAAAAACAGGTGAAATAGAGAGAGAAAGACAGGCAGAGAGACAGAGAGAGACAAGGGCAGAGACTGACCAAGGGAGAAAGAGAGAGACACAGAGAGAGAGAGAGAGAGTAAGGGAGAGAGAGAGAGAGAGAGAGAGAGAGAGAGAGAGAAAGCAGAAAGATGGGACACAGGAGCATTTTGGAGCTCTTGAGTGCAGATTTCTCAGTATAATGTGATGTGTCCAGTTGAAAATGCCTGAGACTGACTCACAGCTGCTAAATGGGTCGGTCTCACTCTTAAAGTTTGTGCAGGTGAAACTCGGTCACGGAGAATGCAGTTATACTGGGAGCATGGAAGTGGTTTAGACACCAGCACCTGAACAAACCTTAGCTAGCCACAGCAACGAGCTAAAATTCCTACTTGTCTTTAAAACCTTTTAATGACGACCTGGAAGTTGGAAAATGACTGAACTGAAGTCAAATGTAGAGTTATCGTAAAAACGTTTGGAGAGTCCAGATAAAGACAATCAGAAGATATATGTGCTAAAATGTGTCTTTAAATGTGCTAAAACGTGTCTTTAAATGTGCTAAAACATGTCTTTAAATGTGCTAAAACGTGTCTTTAAATGCGCTAAAACGTGTCTTTAAATGTATTAGTTCAGATTTAAGGAGCACACAAATGTGAAAGGACGATTACCCACAAACATGCAGAAATATCACTTTGTACTTTGTTTTTGAAAGGCTACATAATTTTAAATTTAAAAATAATGTTCACATTAAAAAACATTAACATTCAAGATAATTGATGATAATTTGATACATTGCCAACCTCTTAATACGTTTTATATACAGTAGTAAAATATACGATGTACTCGTGGTATTACTAGCACTGCTGCTCCTCCTGCCCACAAGCAGCACATGTAATAGACAGACTTTGATTAGGTTTCAGTCAGTGCAAAGATTTGAGTACTGACGTTCACTTCACTGTCAAATCCTCTTTCATTTGTCTAATCTCTCCTTTATTTTTCCTCCAGTCTGACACAGGGAAACCTCTATGTATCTCACAGGAAAAGCCCAGAGCCAGAGCCAGGCTCCTCCTCCTCAGATCAGAGCCTGAACTTTTCAAACCTTTTCAACACGTTTGAAACACAACATTTCTCTTTCCCAAAGCACGATCCTGGCCCGCTCCACAGTTAGCAGTCTAAGTTTGGGACCACCAAGTCTCTGCATAATAAAGTCCTGCTGTCTCCAGGCCTGGTGTAAATGAATCAGGTCCTGCTGAGGACCATACACCATTTATTTGACTAAACTCTGGTCTGACCCAAGCACAAGTCTCAGGACGGGAATTTGGTTTCTGATTTGCAGCAGTAGATCACAAAGATTTAAGAGCTCTTACTTTTACTTTTGAGGATAATTAGGCAAAACTTTTCAACAATGACTGACTGTCGTACAATTGTGAAGCAATGGGTAACCAACATGTACAAGAAATCACTTTGGAACATGTTTGAAACTGATGTGCACTTGGAAAAGTTTAAAACTAAAGGTGAACTATGTCACTTTTCTGGTGGCCACCTGCTTGGCCACTTTTCTGGTGGCCTGGAATGTTCAACAATATGGCAATTAATCTATATATCATCTCCATGGAGACAAGTAGGTAGTGCCACCTGACCAAGTTGTAGGTCAGGTCTATGGAGAAGCGAGCCCATTCATGATAAGAAAGTGTGTTTTTCAAGGTATTTCTGAGCAATAAAACACCTTGATTAAATGCAATATGGGTAGGTTTGTGTTATACAGTACAGGAAGAACAATAGGGATGGGACAAACTCTGAACCCAAGAGGTATAGGGCAGAGGCATAGGGCAGAAGTGCTTGATTAAATGCAATATGGGTAGGTTTGTGTTATACAGTACAGGAAGAACAATAGGGATGGGACAAACTCTGAACCCAAGAGGTATAGGGCAGAGGTATAGGGCAGAAGTGTAGGGCAGAGGTATAGGGCACATACACAGTGGAAGGACACTGGTTGGATAATACTGCTATTTCATGATTTGTTAACCCTTTAAAAACATGACTTATTTTCTGAGGACAGCTTACTTCTTGACCCAGTGTATCTTTGCAATTTATCTCAAAAGTAAAAGATATAGAATGCTGAATGAATTCATAAATGGTCCCTCTATAGTGTCTATGTGAAAAACTTCACAACAGAACTTGTCAAAATGTGTTACACCAACCCAGTCTGATTTGGTAAATGTCTTTACTGTGTAACTCCCTCTTGTGTTTTTTATAATAGCGTGTTGTGTGCCCAGGTGAAGGACTTACAGGTTTGGCGGTGTCCCTCTCCACCTTGGCCTCTGTCTCCCAAAGGTGCTGTCCATCTGAGAAGACACAGACACAGACAGGAAGTGGGTTAGACACTGCAGGTTGTAATCCACCCACTCTGCACCCAGTCTGCGACATCACCAGAGCAGAAGAGTGATGTCAGTAGCTCAGTTTGTCCACTGATCCGAAACATGGCAGTTCAAATCCCCCTCTCGACATAAACATCATTGGGCTGAACGGTCAGATCCACTGACCCACAAGTTGGTAGTGCGAGTCCAGCTCACAGATGACTCTTGTGAGGTTTTAGTCATGTTATAATGCTGCTACCTATCAAAAACATACCTGGAGTAATCCTTTATTATTAGTCTGTCTACATCTCCAAAGGCCAAAATGCTCTGTTACACCTTGTGATGTCATGTAGTGATAGTTTTCAAATTAACAGCTCCTTTTACCTTAAGTTCAGTAGAGATTGGCAATTCCAGGGCCAAAATTCTCCAAATGATTCTAGTGAAGGTGTATGGAGTTTAAAAACAGTGGAGCACTTCCTGTATTACCATATGACATCACAAGGTGGAACAGAGTGTTTTCATTTTGAGAGAAGAAGTTTGAGGATTTGTGTGTTAAACATGTGTGAATGAAACAAAACACAACTCCAGGTATGTTTTCGATGAGGAAACAACATTATAACATAGATCATAAATGTGTGTAATATGGGCCCTTTAAGTTTCATAAACATAGACAGCACTTAACCCTGAAAAACCCTCCACAATTTGACCTCCTTTCCGGACCACATACTTAGACACTGCATCACACAACATTCTGACGGCTCTCTCAAAACTGGGAGCTGTAACTTCATTTTTAAACTCAATCAGTCGAATCCACATCCACTCACTACCATGGCCAAAAATGAAGAAAAGCGCTTTGTCCCAATAATCTGTTACGTCAATGATACAGAAAACAGACCTCCAACGTCATCCAGTCTGCACCAGGACTATGAGCTCATCCCCTAAGACCCTCTGACCCGAGTCCAGACCAGGAACTAGACCAAGATCCGGACCCAGACCCAAACCCAGACTATTATAGACCAGACTGAGGAGGACCTGATGTAATCCTCCGAATACCAGAGGGGTGACGTTTGGAGTCCCGTAACACATCTGCAAAAGTCCAACTCCATCTGTGCGTCCCATTAAAGTGATTATGAAATAGAGATTATTTTTAAACTTCGAGCTACAGTTTCAAGTCTTTCTCATCACAATGTTAACTTATTAGTGTGACAGTAGCGCTGGGTAAAGTGAAGATATATTTGTACCACTTTAGATGCATTAGAAAACATAATTATGAATGCTTGTTTAGGTGACAGCGCTCTGGTTTCTGTGTAACTCCATGTGTAAGCACTGGTCACATAATAGAACAGACTGTACTAAAGGGGTGAACCAACTTATAAAAGTATGTTGTCATTGGAACCTTTTTGATTTAACTGGTTTAACTCTTTTAAATGTGTTTGTTCTGCTGTGGCCTCATGTATTGTTCACCCTAAATGTATATATATCAAAGGTTGAATATTTCACTGAGTTTAATCTTAGAAATAAAAACACAAACTGCCATATTTAACCATTATCATCAAAGTTAGCCATTTTACTTAACTCAGCTCAGCTCTGTTTACGTTTATTAAGCACTTTAAATACATAATTTTTACAGACTTTGACTTAGCATTTATCAGTAAAACAGTTTATATTCCAACAGGAAATTTCATCAAACTAATGTGAAAAATTAGGTTTGTCCAAAGTAAAGTTACTAGAGCAACTTCAGCACTTAAGTATCTGGGCATTCACAGTTTCAAAAATAGAGCCATGTAAACTGTATATGTGTGTGTGAAAAGGTTTAGATTACAGCCAGCTAGTTCCTGTGCATGTGTAAGTCCTGCTAATAAAGTGGATTAGTGGCGTATAAAAGGTGTATAAAAATGCAATAAGGAAAGTAATGTTTAATGCAACGTAAGCATAGACTGTATATATAAATGGACATAGCTAACCTGCTAGCCGCTGCGTTCCAAATAGGAAGTGCGCATGGGTGCACTTCCGACTCCATCGGCTCTGGCTCTAATTCACTTCCTCCCCCTCTGTATTTGCTGCATTGAGTCTCGTCAGTTTGCTCTACATGATCCTGGTGTTTTTATTTCGCTATTTTGTCCGTGATTCAAGATACGAACGTTAATAACCAGGCGCCTTCTTTCCCTGAGGTCACTCTCGCTAGTGTTAGCGACAAGTTTGATTGACAGCGTTGCTAAGCGGGAAGGGGCGTTACCTTCAACAGCCTCGCTCCGGATTGGCTCTTTGGTTGCTATGATACTTGCGGTTGTAATTCCAAATGTGGAATTTGGCTCCAAATTGGCCCCTATAGCAGCTCTGGCCTCGATGAGCTTCATTTGACTGGAGTCAAACGCTATGGGTGATGTCACACTCACTTAGTCCACTTCTTTATACAGTCTGTGAATACAAGTCTAATACCTGTAATAAAGCTGTAGAAGAATGAACAAATGTGTAATAAAGGTGTAATAGTTGTGAAAAGTAGTAAATGTGGAATAGTTTAGTAAAGGACGAGATGCTGTTTTGGTTTGTTTAAAATAGGACAATCAGGAGAGTGATTCGACAGTTGAGGTTGAATTTGAGTATTTTAGACTAAAAACAGTGAGAATGTTTTTTATGGCAAAGAGAAGCCGTTGAAAGGTCCTCTGGGTTCATGTGGTGTGTGCAGGGCTGATGTGGCACAGCAGCCACAGACAGCAGTGTTATTATATGAGACCAGACACCTGTTTATGAATGTGAACGTCTCTGTTTGGTGCTTCACTCACTCTCACTGTCTGCAAATGTGCAATGGTTTGTGAAGTCCCTGAAACAGAACACTTCAAATAAGGTCTCAAAGTCTAAGGAAAATAATAGAAAACTCCAGAAATCTGATCGTGGTCTGATTTCTGGACTTATCACGTTATTGAAACAGTTCCATCTGAGTAATCTGAATTCTGATTGTTCACACCTGTGCAGGTTTTGACAAATGAACTTTTGCAAATAGGGCAAACCAATGAGGAAAAGACTCCATTGATTTACTGACACATCACCAGCTCTTTTCTCCTGTGTATATAAACATGTAGACACACACACAAAATCAGATCGAATTGCTGTGTTATCTGTTTATTCTAGTTATGGCCATGTAAATGCAGTGGTGGAACGTAACGAAGTAAAAGTAGTATAATACTTAAGTATACATTTTAGGTATCTGTATTTTACTTAAGTAGATTTTAAAATGAATACTTTTTAGTTTTACTTCACTACATTTGAGAGCAGTATCTGTACTTTCTACTCCACTACATTTTTGAACTGGACTGAAAAGTAAAAGTATTTTTTATGATAGTTTGAGACCTGCTGAAAAGGCTGAGGGTTTTATTTTTAACATGTTCATAATTTGAGCAAACAAAAATATACAAATAAAATTCAAGATTCAATTGTTTCTGTTGAACATAATTCAGCAATATCTGTATCAAAATCACTACATTTGAATCTTTAAGTACATTTTTAAACGGGTACTTTTACTTTAGATTTTTCATGTGATACTTTTACTTGAGTATTTTTTTGGTCCAGTATCTGTACTTTAACTTAAGTAACAAAACTGAGCACTTCTTCCACCACTGTGTAAATGTACCCGTGTGTGGCAGCACTGATTCTGACCACCTTCTTTAGGTTACATTTTCTGCTTAAAATTGAGACTCACATAAGACTCATATCTTACAATGTCAGGTCTCTTGTCTCATCGGGGAAGTCTGTTTGGAGCACTTTGGACTGACCATGAACTTAAAGTTGATGAACTTAAAGTTCATGGTCAGGATATAACTTATGTAGTGGGTACAACATTTATTCTTATTCAAAATTGAATGTAAAAGTACAATTTTCAAAGCACTATCTGACAAAGGCTTTATGACAAATTGATTTCATTCCACCGAAACTGAGGAGGAGGAGGCTGCACATATGTTTAAACCAGGAAGTCCACAAATAAACATGTCCCCAGAGCGTCATGGACCAGCGAAACTAAACAATGAAAGCTTTGGTTCATAATTTCCTCATTTCAAATTTTCAAAAACCATCAGTGACTCTGTCCATATCAAAAAGACCACACTTCAACCTCAAAAATCTCCAAATGGTTTCTGTTTTATCTCTGTCAAAAACTGCCTTTTTCATCCCTTTCTAAACTTCAAAATCATAATGACGTTTTCTAATCATAACACTTCATTTTTCAGATATAAAACAATCATTTGACCCATTTATTTAACTCGTTCTTTTGCAGGCTGCCAGGAAACTGACTTGACAAAAGCAGATGGTTAAAGTCATTGTTTAGCCCGACTGTTTTGGACATTGATGATAACCATAATCAACAGCAGTAGCATGCTTCAATTAGCCTGTGTGCTAGCAGCTCAGAGCTAATGAAAAACTGGGCTCCTCACAGTTGATCTCCTCTGTATTTAAACGTGCACTGTCACTTTTCTGGTGACATAGTGCATGGAGATCTTATTGCTTTAACCTGAATGTTCCATGGTAGGGAATTAAAGTTAAAGCCACAGTACATACTGGCCCTTTAACTATCTCATGGTGGCAAGCAAGTGAGGCAACAAGACCGGATTACGAGTCAGATCTGTGGAGAGGCAAGTGGGCTCAGAGTAAGAATGCATGCGTTCAGGGTGTTTTTAGATTGTTTTTAAGTGTTTAGATTAGCTAAATAAATTCCATAATACAGTTAACAGTTAAGTTAGAGCAATAATATCTAAAAACAGCAAACCCTGCACAAGAAAAGTACCACAGCGCACCTTCGAATGATCAAAACTATTTGTCGAAGCTTGAGAAATCCTGCCTTCCTCCCATGCCTCCAATACTACAGCTCTATATACACAAACAGTATAAAATGTCTGACGCCCACTGGCCTGGCATCACCCCAGAACCAAATCCTACGTTCAGCTAGGCCCATACAAGTCTTTATTTCTCCCATAGACAAAACAAAGCCATATGTGTAACACTGAGCCATCACACAATATACAATGGAGTGATTTGTCATATTTCGAATGTAAAACTGAATGAAGCGGTTCTTGTGAGTTTAACTGGAGCTGGGCGGAGAGACAGAGCCCACAGTGAAACAGCAGGTGGGTCAGGACCAACTCTCTATAATCTACAGTAAACATAAACACATGCGCTGTGCTCAAAGACAGGGCTGTTACCTCGGCCTTCCCCACACTTTCACTATATATTTACACTTGTCCTGGTTTAGTCCTGATGTAGACTTGGTTTGGTCACGGTTTAGTCTTGGTTTAGTCCTGGTCTGGTCCTAGTTTAGTTCCAATTTTGATGTAGTGTATGTACAAGTGTCAGCAGCCTATGTGGAGTAGCATGTTATTGTCTATTACTACTACTACTACTACTACTACTACAATGACTCACACACCACATTCACACTAGGCAATGTCGGTGAAGTGTCTTGCCAAAGGACACAACAACAATACGCACTAAACTAGAGTCACTGTTGCTCCACTACGACACCTGGTATCTCCAGTGGTCTCCCATCCCAGTTTTAGCAGCAGTGCGGAGTGTGCAGTGTGGGTAGGGCTCAACTCGAGGTTTGAACCACCTACCCTCTGGTTACTGGGCAAACACTCAACCCTGTCACTGCTGCACCCCTTAACAAACCAGTATAATAAGTTCTCTGAATGGCCTGCTGTTTTTCTAATCTCAAGGGCTCTGTGGGCTTTGGGTTCCAGTAAATTTCTGGCTCATGAAATAATCCTCATGCTTCACTTTTCACTTTTCTTTCTACTGCACCCCCATCTCAAGCCAAGAACAATTAGACTCAGTAGTTTGGGAGTCCCCTTCAGAAAGTCAAAAACCTGGTGCACTCTGGGATACTTCGGTGTACAGTTATGGAGGTGGACAGGGCCGTGACAGAGGCGGGGGGGCAAAGGGAAATGGCCCCGTCTCCAGATGTGTACTCATTTACTTGAGTAACTTTGAAGAAACTGTACTTCTAAGAGTAGTTTTCAAACGCTATACTTTCACTCCTACTTGAGTAATATTTAGTTTGAAGTAACAGTACTCTTACTTGACTTAAAGTTGTGGTTCCTCTTCCCACTGTGAGTAAGTCTATAAGTGACAAATTGTATTATGATGACAATATGAAATGATCAGAACATTTGTGTTTCTTGCACCGCTCCTTCAGATAGATATTTTTTCTCATTATTGGGGTCTATAGAAAATACCAGATTTTGAGCATTATTTATAGTTTTGTCCTTCATATTATATTAGCTTCAAATTATAAATACACATATTACGTCCTGACAGTTATTCTTACAATTACTCTTACTTGAGTAGCAGTGTCCGAGTACTTTTAAACTCTTTTTCATGGATCACTACTACTATTGAATATTAAATAAGTTAGTTTGATTCATATAACGTTACTCATTTTTGGCAACTCTAACCACCTCTGCACCTGTCCAAATGACACAACAGAACCAAAATATCCAGGTCCCATAGAAAAGCACTGTGAGCGATATTGAATGTGATACAAAGTATTGGGCAGTGCTCCAGTCTGACTCTCCAGATGTGAAAACACTCGTCTGCACAAAGGGGTTCCTCTCAGTGAAATTAAACTATTATCCATCACACTGACAAAATACACAGACACAGCCGTAGTTAAAGTGCAGAGAAGGACTGAGGAGGTGTGTATTTAAATGAGTTTAAAGGGATTGTTTCCAGATACAATGAATTCAATGAAAATCTATTCAGATGGTTACTTCAAAATAAAGTCATTTTTAAACTGGGTGTAGTTTCTACGAGTAAACACAGAGCTAAATTGTTCATTTACATCTGCACTGTGTACTTTTCTGATTCAGAGTCTGCCACTTGCTTATATCCATGGAGAGAATGTTCCACATTACAGCACTAAACTGATATATTTCCACGGAGACCACCAGGTCAACTTATGAGATCTGTGGAGAGGCCACCTATTCACAGTAAGAATGCATCTTTTTCTAAGTATTTTTGAACAATAAAACATATGTGCCATACTGTGGAAATTTTCAAGTGAAGCAATAACATCCATGAAGACAAGGAGATAGGAGAAGACATGGGTTTCAAGCTATGGCAACCGTCCTCTGTGGTCATAGAATTTAAGGAATTAAAATCTAAATATTATATCTTTTGAATGGGGAAAGGTCCTCTATGGGTCCTCACAAATTCCTTCAAACCAGGAAGGAATTGCTTGTCTGAAACCTGTGAATCAATAAAGGGATGTGTAAATTGCTAATTGTAGGTTAAATGATCTTGTTTATACAGAATTATGAAAGAAATCATGTATTTTCTTTTACATTCACCTTCAGATGCCACAATATCAGTTTCTAAACATTGATTTAAGAGTTTGTGGGAAAAGTTTACGAACCCTAAACCACTTAAGACAAAAAGTAAACATGTGAGCTCAGTGTTTTTCTTGCATTATGTTTTTAAATGCTAACCGTCAAAGCGTTACTGCATTAGCATACTTCATTTTGGTGCAGAGCGGTGTAACTACAGCTGAGGCATCACGTCAGCACACAAGGAGCTCAAGCTGTTAAAACAAAGCCATGCAAATCAGAGCAGTTATCCCTGTTTCTACTGGAGCCCTGAAGGGACAAAATACACACAGGTGGCGGCGCTATTTGAGTTTCTACAATTGAAAGAAGCAGGTGAGTGGTGCTGTGTCCTAAAAGCTTCAACTAGTCATGGAGTTCATTTTACATGGTGCCGTTTTGAGGACTTTTTTCAATTCAAAAGATGTAATAATTTGTTTTAATTGATTAATCTCTATGACAGAAGTCCCAATTTCTCAACATCTCAAACCTCTGATATTTGGAATTTTGGGGAGAAAATATACATTGCTAATAAGTTAACAAACAAGAAAATGTCACACACTGGGTTTCAGAGTGAAGTGGAAAATTAGCACTGTCAGAATCTTTTGAAAGTTCTCAAAATGTCACCAATAAAACTTAGATGACAAATGTTGAGGGCAATATCGGAGGGATTTATAATTGTATCATTTGAATCTACTTATGGTGAATATTGCAAGCCGATGTTAGACACGGACAAACTACACTGGTAGCTGTGCAGTTGTTTTTATTTAAACTCGATTATAATTTTAATCTTAAATGCCATAAATCGTCACATCATCGTCCCTGCATGCTTTGTCCAGAGTTGTTGTTTCTGGCTACAGGTCCTGAGGAAATCCCTGTCTCCGTGGCAACTCTGATAGCATCGGTTTCCCGAGGTTACGACTGATCCTCTGACGTAATCCTGAAACCGGACCAGGACTGTCTCACCTGGACCTGTACAGCTGGACTAGATCAGATCCTAGTCCAGATAAAACCCGTTGCATTTGGGGAATTAACTTTCACTAGGGTCTCATAATACTCCATACATATTGAACAAGGCAGTAAGCAAGTGAAATGGGGTTGAAGAGCGGGGAGAGACATTCAGCAATGGGATTATGATAGTCACAAAAATCTATAAAACTAGTATCATTCAAAAGATATAGTATTTGGTTTTAAATTGTTAATCGCTAAGGCAACAATTTTAGATTCTCATCATTCTGAAATCACTGAAACAGACAAAAAAAATACATGAATGGAACAAATGTAGATATTTCCTGAATAGTTTTAGAATACTCTATCTATATCAGAACTATGATAAGACCACAGCAACTGAAAAAAAATTGAATGAAAGACATTTTGTTTGAGTGATGTACCGTGGTGGTGTTGGTATATTGAGGATTGGGCCTTTTTCTTTCTTTCTTTTTTATCGAAATCCAGTTTTAGCATTTTGGGAATCTTGTTAATTTTAAACAATAAGTTGCTAGATAGTCAAAGCAATGGCCCTTGAATTAGTAGATTTTTGAATATAAAGTTAGGCTGTATTTGCAATTTGGGTTTATTTGTATCAACTATTTTGCCTACTTCCATATTGGGTCACAACAACAGCAACAGAAAGAAGTTAGTAGTGAGTAGCTGAAGATTTGTTATTTATTTTTTGGTATTTATATGTAAAAAGGCAGATTAGACAAGTCTAATCAGTTTATAAATAAATACATTGTGTGTTTTTGCATGAACTCCCCCTGCAGGTGTAGTCTTGTGAGTGCAGTTGGGGTCAGATACGTAGCGATATCTAATAGTTTTGAAAGTTTTTGCCATGCCCCCTTTTTAGTTGGATAATCGGCATGTCTTTAGTTGACCAAGAGGTTACTTATTTAATTACAGCTTGTTTCGTTTCACTTATTGTCGGTGGAAGCCCCTTGTTAACCGTACCACACTGCCCTGACCCCTACAGTGTGTCTACGCCAATAACGGAAACATGCCGCGAGTGTTTAGTTCATTCTCAAAAACATAAAAGAATTTTAACTTTTCAAACAAAGTATGCATTTTCAAACAGAGGAGCTGGATGGAAATACAATTATAGGAGCGGACCGGGAATCCAAACAAATACAGGATTTTGGCAGCGGTTTAAGGCAGGGCTACCCTCGACTAGCGCCCACGCTAACTCTGAAAGGAAAACACCAGAACAGCTCACCACAGCGCTGGGCTAGGGCTGTGAAAAATGAGGGCAAAAAGGCGAGAGGGAAAAACAGTTATTGGAAATTGTGCTGGAAAATTCTTAATCAAAGTCAAATTAAAGACCGAAGGATTTATAAGAGCGCTCGTTAAGTTGTTTCTCAGAACAGAAGCTGCACGAGAGGTTTGTGAAACAGTGGGAATGTGAAAATGATGTTTTTTTTATTTGGCAAACAGAAAACATACAGTATTAATGCAATAAATCAAGATTCTATGTTCTCCCTGTGTGTTCTCCTCCTGTGTTCTCTCGCAGTGTTCTCCCTATGTGTTCTCCCTTTGTGTTCTCCACTTGTGTTCTCCCCCTGCATGTGTTCTCTCTGTGTTCTCCTTGTGTGTTCTCCCCGTGCATGTGTTCTCTCTGTGTTCTCCTTGTGTGTTCTCCCCGTGCATGTGTTCTCCTCGTGTGTTCTCTCTGTGTTCTCCCCATGCGTGTGTTCTCCTAATGTGTTCTTCCTGTGTGTTCTCATAGTGTGTTCTCTCTGTGCGTTCTCCCCATGTGTTCTGCCTTGTGTTCTGTGTGTTCTCTCTTTTTGTTCTCTCTGTGTGTTCTCCCCAAGTATTCTTCCTGTGTGTTCTCCCTGTGTGTTCTCTCCATGTGTCCTCCTTGTGTGTTTCCCTGTGTGTTCTCTCTGTGTTCTCCTTGTGTGTTCTCCCCATGTGTTCTCTCCATGTGTTCTCCTTGTGTGTTCTCTCTGTGTGTTCTCTCCATGTGTTCTCTCTGTGTGTTCTCCTTGTGCGTTCTCTCTGTGTGTTCTCTCCATGTGTTCTCCTTGTGTGTTCTCTCCATGTGTTCTCTCTGTGTGTTCTCCTTGTGTGTTCTCTCTGTGTTCTCCTCGTGTGTTCTCCCCATGTGTTCTCCTTGTGTGTTCTCCCTGTGTGTTCTCCTTGTGTGTTCTCTCTGTGTGTTCTCCCCGTGTCTTCTCCTTGTGTGTTCTCCTTGTGTATTCTCCCTGTGTGTTGGGTGGTGCCCCTGATTGGCTAATCCACCTGTCAATCACACCCATTCAAAAATAGAGTCAGAGTCACCGGAGACCAGACTCACATCTTTGTTAAGTATTGAAGAAGTGTGTGTTCTGAATCCCAGGCAAATGTATCTACATTGTAAAATTGTAGATATCTCATAAAATGTGTTCATAGTGCTAGTGATGGGACTTTCGGCTCTTGGGATCTATGGGATCCGAATCTTTTGGATCTGTTCATTTCGAAACGAGAACTGAGGCTCAGATTAGTTTAAATGGTTCTAACTGAGAGCGGGAGAGTGTCTTTGGAATGATGCAGAATGTAAATAAAACGTTTCACTAACTAACTCTTATTATGATGTCAAATATGTATTTTTCTGCACAAAACTCTCACTTGTGTTGTCTGCTCTGCTTTTCTGCTGATTCTTGTGTTGGTTCAGCGATAATCGGTCTAAAATGCATACAAATTAGTGCTAATAAACTGCATTCTGTGCCTTGCCGACACGGTCCAAATATTTTCACTTATCTCAGCACTGTCCTGTGATAAAAACAATATATAATAAGTGCTAGTTTTACTGTGCAGCTGTAAGGAGCCTATTGTAGCCCACTGAGAGGTTAATGCAGAGATGGCAGAGTGGACGTAAAGTGTGTGTGTGCATGCGTGTGTATATATGTGTTTGTCTGTGTATGAGTGTGTCTGTGTGTGTGTGGCTGTATATGTATATGTGTGTGTGTGTGTGTGTGGGACAGTGTTTCCATGGTGGGACGGCCCAGGAATCTGCGCCTGATGCCAAAACGTGGGGAACCCCTCTGAAAAACAAGAGAGAAGCACCCGCCCCAAAGCAGGAGGGAGCAGGGTCCTAAAGACGGATGTGTTTATGAAGAAGACTGAAGCAGGGATATGACTTTTATTGATCCGTAAAGTGGAAGTAATGTTAGATGATAAGAGAGGAGGATAATGCACAGGATCCGCCAAGAGTTGCGTCAGCATCAGCAGTAATAGCAGAGGACAGAAGACGAGTGTTTTTACAAAATGGTATGATTATTATGATACGGCTGGTGAGCTGGGAAATAAATGTTGACGATGAAACTTATATAAATCTGATTTCAATATGTACATTTGTAATATGTCAATTTGAAAAGATTGTTTTAATGACTTATGCCACAAAAAAATGTCTTGCCCAATGACACAATGGTAGAGTACTGATACTTTCTGAGCAGAAATGTTTAAACTTAATATACAACAAAATGCATTTATTTACAGGGAGGTTTGGCCTAGAATATGGAGACATTTCAAACTGCATTTTAACTTACTCTGTGTACTTAATACAAATGAGGAAGCAGCGTTTTGCACAGAATTAGGTATTTTGCCATTGATCCCCAGACCTGCATACACCTTCACCGACTTCACCTACAGCCCTGTTTAGTTTACAAAATGCCCCAACAAGTATCGCCATAAAAATATGACCCATACACATAGACTGTATACATAAATGGACATGGCTAACCTGCTAGCTGCTGTGGACCCATACACATAGACTGTATACATAAATGGACATGGCTAACCTGCTAGCCACTGTGGAAGTGAGCATGGGCGCGATTCCGGCTCCACTGACTCTGACTCCAATTCACTTTCTATTGAAAAACTGTGGCCCTCTCTCTGTAACTGCTGCTGTCAGGCTTGTCATTTTGGTCTTAAAATGTTCGCATTAACCCGCTCTACATGATCCTGGTATTTTTATTTCACAATTTTGTCTGTAAATCAAGATATGAACATTAATAACAGACAAACAGCAACAGGTTTGATTGACAGCATTGCTAAGCGCCTGCTTCCTGCTAAACCAGTGGTGCGGGCAGGAAGGGGCATTATCTTCAACAGCCTCGCTCCGGATTGGCTCTTTTAGTTCCTACATATGGAACTCAGCTCCAAATCCGCCCCTATAACTGTTGGTCTGGGCACTCTAATGGGTCATGTCACACTCACTTAGTCACTTCTTCATACAGTCTATGCCCAAACATACATGTTGCAATTATATAAATGTCATATTTCAAAAAATAAATAGAAATTCCAAATATATTTTATAATGTGCCAAAATGATTACATTTATTTGCTTCTTTTCACTAAAAAGTAAAGTCACTATAAACATCAAACTGAGAGAAAGGTCAACATTGCCTTTAGGTCATGAGCATAATGTGTTTCTATGTGAAAAAATTATGACGTAAACATAATAGAAAACTCTGCTCTTATGTGAGGGGCCAAAGGAGGAAGAGACGTAGATTAATCACAGACTAAAGAGGAAACACAGTTGTCTGTTGTTGGTTGTAAACAGACTATGTCACAGATGTGCAGAGCTGGAGGGATTTCCTCTCCACTTCCTCCTCTTCTCTTCCTCCTCTCCACCTCCTCCTCTCCTCGGACAGGGCCAAAGAGCTGGGTTGTACTCAGTTACATTTACTTGAGTAACTTTTTTAAAGAATTTGTACTTTTCAGAGTACTTTTTCAGACAGCATACTTTTACTCCTTTACATTTCTATTGAAGTAACAGTACTCGAGTAAAACAGTACTTGAGTAAAAGTTGTGGTTCCTCTTCCCACTGTGAGTAAGTCTAAAGTGACAAAAGCTTTATGTTGGTATATGAAATGAATTTGAACAATTGTGTTTCTTGCAGTGCTCCTTCAGATATGATTTAGTTTGTCTAATTTTTGTGGTATGAATTTTGAAAATTGCAGATTGTACATTATTTTAAGATTTTTATTCTTTCCAATGACATGATCTTAAAATTATAAATCAGATGTTACATCTCAACAGTTACTCTTTAAGTTGCTCTTTAAGTTACTCTTACTTGAGTAGTACTTTTCCCAAATTCTTTTTTACTCTTACTTGAGTAATTTCTTGGACCATTACTTTGTACTATTAAGTAGCGATACTCTTACTTGTTTACAGTTTTCGTTTACTCTCCCCACCTCTGCCAAAAACTATCTATGTGGTAGGGCTGTCATGATCATTACTTTATCTCTGAATAAACATTAGCTGGCTCAATATATTCGGGGTATTTATCATATGCACATTTTCTCTGCATTTATGGGGAGATGTTTTTCTTTATTGCAGCTCATTTTGAAACAGTATTGTACAAACAGAAAAGGGCTCGCTGGGATTATCCTGATGTGAGGTTACTGTGTTATTGTGTTTCAATATTGTCGTTTACAGTGACATTTTTGTATTGCAATATATCGCAAAATGTATCATGGGGGACAGCGCTCAGTGTCCAGTGTTCCTGAATGGGTCTGTTTAGGTTGTTTAGGTTGTGCACATGTTTAGGTCGTGCACATGTTTAAGTCGTGCACATGTTTAGGCTGTGCACGTTTAGATTGTGCACATGTTTAAGCAGTTCAAGTTACTTTGTTGAGGCTAATCACTGAAACTGCAGCTAAACCAGGATTAAACGTCAAAGAGTAAATAGGACCAGAACCAAACCTGGACTTAAGAACGGAACTAGAACTAAACCAGAGCCAAATAAGGACTCAAATGTAGGACTAAACCAGAACTAAACCAGGACTAAATCAGGACTGAATCAGGACTAAATCAGGACTGAATTATAGACCTAAACAACACCAGCAATAAATTTCACAACAGAAGTAACCAGTTAAACAGCGGCTATGCCAGATCCCAAAATAGAATAAACAAGGACTAAACCAGGACAAACCTTTCAGAATTACATACCAAACCTGCACCAAGATAAGACTAAACAAGAACTAAACCAGGACTGAATTATAGGACCAAACCAGGATTAAACCTGGACTAAACCTGGAATAACCTATACCAAAACAAGGACTAAACCAGTGCTATCCAAGACTAATATAGAACCAAGTCAAACTAACTAACTTACCCTGGCCAAATCCAGAACTGAATTTTAACCCGTTCTCAACGAAAAAAAGATCAAATGTATTTTCTGACATTATAAAACTGTTTTATGTGTGTGCTTGAGTCTCATTGCACAGACAGAGATGGATTGTGCTCACGTTTCTTCCTTGAGACTAATCAGTGAAATTGCTGTTTGTAAACCTCTTTTAGTACAAACATCTGGGAGCAGTCGCTTGTCCTTCTCCCAAAAAAACCCAAACACTGCATTTGTGATCGGCCTGCGCTCAAAAGGCCAATGGAAACTTGTGCAAATGTGACTGGTGTAAAAATACAGCAGTACTGTGCATTAATGTAGACCACATGTGGGCTCTGGCAGGGCGAGCGACAGGAGGGGAGAGGGGGGAGAGAGAGGAGAGTCCAGGGATGTCTCCAAATACACACTATATATACACTATACTAAAAATGAATTGATATGACTTGAATGCAGATTATTTATGAGTTGTTTGGACTAGGAATGCACATTTTGGGGAAAAAAGTCAAATTGCAATTTTTGTATTAGATTAAAATTGTGATTAGATGTGTGCTATGTTTAAAAAATAAGATTCTGTTCAGAGTGCACATTGGAGCATTAACACTGAAGAGACTGAAATATGAACTGAACAACTAATACAAGAATCCCATGTGTTTCAGAACATGTTTGTAGAGGTCTAAACTACAGGCACGACACAATTTCTCAATAAAAAGACAGGAGAGGATGTTCTAGTATCTAATTAACTGCAGCCTTTGTGATTTTATAATCGTGCCAACCATAGATTGTATAAAGAAGTGGACTTTGTGACTTTATAATCATGCAAACTCAAAATGCATTTTAAAATCATCTGTAATACACTGCAGAGCTGGTGTGGACAGGGCTTTACTTCTATTATTTATTTGACCTGTTGGTGATATTTTAAGGCTGATTTAAGTTACATTTTTTCAAAGTCTTATAGCTATATTCAGGATGGTTACATCTGCTGCCTCTCTTCATTATAATTTTAATTTATTTTCAAATGAAAGGTCCAATAATGAATCAAAACTACTTAGATATGACAGATATGCTTGATTGGTCAGGGTTATTTTGTGTTGCATATAGCCAGTGGTGGAAAGTAACAAAGTAAAAGTAATAAAGTACTGTACTTAAGTAAACATTTTAGGTATCTGTACTTTACTTGAGTATATACATCCTTAAGTGGATACTTTTTACTTTTACTTCACTACATTTGAGAGCAGGTATCTGTACTTTCTACTGCACTACAAGTATTTTTATGATAGTTTGAGACCTGCTGAAAAAGCTGAGGCTTTATTTTCATAATAAATAAAAACAGCTAGGAAAAAAAAATGTTTCTGTTGAACAAAATTCAGCACAAATCTGTATCAAAATCACTAAATTTTAAGCCTTATAAGACCTCAAATCTGCACGAGAAAAAAAAATGTTTCTGTTGAACAAAATTCAGCACAAATCTGTATCAAAATCACTAAATTTTAAGCCTTATAAGACCTCAAAATCTGCACGAAATACTTTTACTTTTTACTCTTTAAGTACATTTTTAAATGGGTACTTTAATACTTTTACTTAAGTAGATTTTATCATGTGATACTTTTACATTTACTTACTAGTATTTTTTTGCCCTGGCATCTGTACTTTTACTTAAGTAACAAAACTTAGCTTAGCTTCAATGACCAAACACATTTTCATTTGAATATGCTGTTTGTCTTTTCAGATGATGTGTCTAATGACTGTCCAAACTATTAAGAGTCAACATACAGCAAATAGTCTGGATTCAAGTCAGTTGAACTCAAATATTTTTCTTTTTACCTTGGGCTTTCTCCACAAACATAACCTTGGAGTCGGGCTGGAAGTTGTGTCCCTCTAGGACCATGGGGAGTCCTCCAGAGGCAGGGCAGGTCTCCACGCTCTGTTTATCCACCAACGGCAACTCCTGAGCCGATCTCTGAGCTGAGAGAGAGGAGAGAGAAGAAAGAGGGAGGAGAGGGGAGAGGGAGGAGGAGGGGGGGGAAAGGGAGGGAGAGGGAAGAGAGAGGGAGGGGGAGAGAAAGGAGACAGGGATATAGAGACGAGAGGGAGGGAGAGGGAGAGAGGGAGGTGAGAGAGAGAGGAAAAGGGGAGTGAGGAGAGAAAGTGGGGGCGGAAGAGAGAGAGAGAGAGGAGACAGGGAGGGGTTGAGAGAGAGAGAAAGAGAGAGAGGGGAAAGAGGGGAGAAAGAGAGAGTGGATGATAGAGAAAATGAGAAGAGAGAGGGACATAGAGAGAGTAGAGAGGGCGATAGAGAGAAAAAGAGAGAAAGGAGAAGAAGGGAAGGGGGGAGAGGAGGGAGACAAACGAGGGGGAGAGAGGTAGAGAGAGAGGAGAGAAGATAGGTGGGAGGGAGGGAGTGAGAGGTAGAGAGAGAGGGGGGAGAGAGGGTGAAAGACAGCGGAGAGGGAGAGAGAGGGTAGAAGGGAGGGAGAGAAAAGAGAGAGGAGAGGTTAGACCAACCCACCAGGCAAACCGGAGCATCCAGACACAAGACCGGGCACAAACTGAGAATAAACTACAGCTTTTCATCATTATAACACAATATTGCATCATTTTAGGATTTAGACTTGAGTTATGGGCGGTAGGTCCTAAAAACAACATTAAAAACAAATAGAAAAGTGAACAAACAAGGTTATTAAATAGCTGGAAAGCATATACTGTTAATGTGTCTTTGAGCAACACACACATTGCCTACTTACTTCACTCAGTATGAGGCTGGAATGGCATCTGACTTATTAAGTAACAGTATTTACAGTGTTAGTATAATAGTAGTAAGTTTAAGGAAGTCGTTTTTTTCTTGTTTATAAGTGCTTAAGTTTTGGATATCTTCTTCCATGTCTTCAAGTGCTAGGATATATTAAACCCTCAACATGTGCTTTTATTTTGAAATCAGCACGATACAATCTCTTATTCTGGCTCAAGTCCAACCCGGGTCTCTCTTCTGGCTCTGTTCCATCTGTGAGGGGTGCAGCTCAGGGAATAAAACTGGTCCAATCACTGTATTTTGTTTTCAGTGAACCATTTTTTTACTGGACATTAAAAAGCAGTTTTATTTAGAGTCAGGGTGAGATTTATGAACACAACTGTGAGTCCCAGCAGCATCTCACCTTTTGGCAACGCTCTGTTCTTTGTAAACTTTTATTTTTCCTTGAAACAATCTATAACTGTCAGGAATGATTTGTGCAATTTTTAAATCCTTGTATTTGAAGATACATTGTGCAGAAGCTGGTTAACACTGATTTAAACTAGTTAGCCATAATAATGTTGAGTAGGCTGCTGTGTATAATCAACAGCATTTTGAAATATGAAATTACTTGTTTTGGTGCAGTTGACCACTAGATGTCACCAAAAATGAAAAAAGTTTAAAATGCTAACGCTCATAATTTGACATAATTCATTCATCTTTTCTTACATATTCTATGAGGGTCATTTGAAGTCTGTATCCCAACAACTAAACTCTAGCTCTAGGTCTGAACCACAGCTAAACCAGGACTAAACCAGGATTAAGATAAGACTAAACTTTGGAACTAAAGCAGGACAAAAGGATGATCCAGACTAAACCAGGACTATACTAGGTCTATACCAGAACTAAACCAAGACTAAACCAGGACTATACCGGTACTAAACCAAGGCAGGACTAAACCAGGGCTATACCGGAACTAAACCAATTAAACCAAGACTAAGACAAAACTAAACCAAGACTAAACCAAGATTAAACTATGGAACTAACACAGGACTAAACAATAATCCAGAAAACACAGGTCTAAACCAGGGCTAAACCAGAATTAAACCAGGACCAAACCAGCACTATCCCAGGATTAAACTATGGAACTGACACAGGACTAAATCAGGACTAAACCAGAATTAAACTATGGAACTAACACAGGGCTAAACCAGGACTAAACCAGGATTAAACTATGGAACTAACACAGGGCTAAACCAGGACTAAACCAGGATTAAACTATAGAACTAACACAGGGCTAAACCAGTACTAAAACAGGACTAAACTGGGATGAAAGTATTGGGACTTTTTAGGAACCTGTAATGAGCCAATTAAGAACTAAGTCTAAGACATTAATAGAACCACTTGTGTCTTGCATTAAACCCCACGTTACTGGTCTGCTGTGTCTCTGGAGCTCGGTTGCACACACAGTGATGGATGCTGGTCAGGACTGCCGCTCACTGGCTGCTTTTCAGACCTAAACAAAGGAGTATTTGAGGAGGCTGAGCTCATGGTTTTAAACACTCTCTCATTTGGTGCAGCAGACTTCATCAGAGAGCACAGAACCGTGTCCTCCAATAGGACGTCCAGAGCAGAGAAGTCCAGGGGAATAAGGGGTCAATAACTGAAGTTAAATAAACTCAACTATATGAGTATTCCATTTTGGATAGTGTTACAAAAACAGTGACAAGTAACAGTGATTTACTGTCTGTTTAACACATTTGTTTAGTCAAGGCGTTATCATTTCTACATATTTGTAAACCTGTTCACTTGATTGTCTGAGTGTTAATGTTGGCCCCTATTCTCCTTCATGAAATGGAACCGTTTATTTCCTTTAATACACATAGAAATATGTGCCAAAAAAGATTGTGATTTGCACTTTGTGGGCCTTGCTGATAATTTAATTCCATAATACAAATAAATAAATGAAAACAATATCTTGACCAACATATTAAAGGTGCAGTATGTAAGTTTTCTGGTGGAGGGTCTGCCACCTGATTGTCTCCATAACGATGTTTTGCTTGGAATGTTCCACTGAATGGCATTAATCTTACCAATCTCTAGGGAGACTAGTAGGTGCCGCTACCAGGCCAAGTGGCAGGTTAGATCTGTGGAGAAGTGAGTTAATGAAATGATTGCGTCATAGATTTGTTCAATGTCACACTGTGGAACTTTCCATCTCCATGGAGACAGGCAGAAGGCGGATCACGACGAGAAAAGATACTTAATACAGCTTTTGTGATGGACTAAGATTAAATATAAAATTCCCACCATCATCTAGTAATTCCCAGATGTTTAAATATATTGGCCTGTTATATATCTGTTATTGAGTGTAGTTGCTCACAGCACTCGATGGGGTTGGATGCAGCCTGCAGAGACACCATGCGCCCGGAGCTCTGGGTGATGTGGACTCTAAAGACCATCCTCACGCGTGTGTTCTTCCGCCCGATGTCTGTCTCTCCTTTACGCAGCTCTATGTCCGAGTTACGCAGCTTCAGGATCCCAGCGCAGTCAATTCTGTTTAGAACAAAATCATTATACAGATTTAGGGTCATTCAAACGTCCAGTGAACTGCTGAAAATATCGGCCATCAGTTGTGTATTCTAAACATTTGGTATGGGCCATGAAAAATCAGAATCAGTCGATCTCTGGTCAGTAGCAGAAAGAAGTAAAAGTGGATAAGGAGGAGCTTAACAGTCCCGCCCAGTTCGAAGTCCGCTCTGGTACATTTTACATTCATTTTTCCCATAGACTTCTCGAAAATTTTAATATTAAGATTTCAAAGACATCGCGAAGGCTCACCAGCTATGTGGTAACTAATATCCATAACCATAATCCATAAGTCCATAAAGCATTTAAAACGCCTGCTTTGGTGAAATATTTTAATAACTTTGCGGTTTATAAAGTTTCAAAAACAGATTTTAAATAAAATGACAGGTCTTGTGGTCATTAGTTACCACAGAGCTGATTAAGCCTGAGCGAGCGTTCAAACTGTTAATAATAGTCCATAAGAAATATGAATAGAAAATTGACTTCTGGAACCAGGGGCGGTTGGTCACTGAGCTCCACCTTATGGAGCTCAACAGTTTCTTACACTTCAGTAACTCAAATATAAACACAGTATTCCAGCACTTTGTCAGAGCCTTCATATAGCCCAGTATCTGAACATCTCTCTTCCTTCATGAGTGTTTTCAGACTTTCCTTTTGGCAC
>KN483475.1:55266-66187 GCA_000787095.1 Periophthalmodon schlosseri | reverse complement strand
CCTTTTTTCTCCCTCTCTCTCTCCCTCATCAGGCTCTCTCTCGGCGCTGTGGTCAGTCACTCAAAATAAACTTAAGGTCTTGTGGAGTTCAGACGTTTTTTAAAACAATGTCCCTTTTAGTCCGTTCTAATCTTTTCATCTCCAGTTTACGGCCCGCGCCCCGAATGCACTTCCTAAATCAACCCACGTCAAAACTTCCCCAAATGTTGACGCTACAGTTAGCCACCTACGGAGCCCATTTAGGTGATTTGTGATTTGGCTTTGAGACGGGCCTAACCCAATGATCAGGGTCACCAAAGCTACATCAGACCTCAACCAATCAGAACAAAGGAAATTTTAAACTGCGATCTTTATCTGGAAGCTAATCCCGGTGAAGAGCAGAACAGAAGTGATTTTGGGGTTGGAAAGCTCTGTCAGGCTTTTGGAGGTGCCGCTGACGGGACGATGACCTCAGCCACCCACAATGCACTGGGCCTCAAGCCACAGCGGGTAACCCAAGACGAGAGGGACTACTGCGAGACCGCCACAGTGAAGGAGGGAAGCAGTTCAGGTCAGGGAGGAGGAGGAGGTAACCAGGAGAATGACGCAAAAGAGCAGGAGAAATTACAAGGCTCTATTTGTAAAGTCTAAATATGGTTTGGCTTGATTTAAGGAGTGAATTTGGTGAAAAACATCCATTGTTTTAAGTTCACAGAAAACATAATCTTTGGCTGGATAATCAATAAGGAAATCTTGAACCTTAAAACTGGGGTTCATGATCTTTTAAACAGAAGTACTGGGGAGTGTAGCTCTCACAAACTCTTTGGCACGTCGTTACTATTCACATGCATGGTTTTAGAACAGCTTTTCCAGACAGACAAGCGAAGCAAGGTCTCATTCCAAAATGCAACACTCAAGTCTTTCTTCATAGACTGTATATATAAACGGCCATAGCTAACCTGCTAGCCGCCGCGACACTTTTACGTTTACAACTGTAGCCCCTCTCTCCGTAAATGCTGCTGTCAGACGGGTCATTTTGGTCGTACTGTTTCTTTTACAGTGAATTAAAGAGTTAAATGCAAAAACAGCTGAAGAACAGATACAAAAGTGTGTTGTTCTAAAGATATTATTGACGATAGTATGGCTGAATAGATTTGCACTGAAGTCTAGATTTGGTTTTTGAAAATGCCTCTAGACAAAGAAGAACTTGCAAACCTCCAACTACTGGCACTGTTTTGCAATTGAACTATTTATATATGGGGGAAATTTACTCATTTACAAGAAAAATAAGTCTGACAAAGCATTTTAAACTTTGATAGTGTTGTACATAGTTTCAAATGTAGCACCATAAAGATAACACATTAGAAAGGCACATTGTCATTATTAATAATAATAATAATCATCATCATCATCATTGCCCTATAGCAAAATATTGAACTATTCTCAAGTAAACCTGTATTCTGTCAGTCTATCTTGCCAAATGGATGTGAATCGTGTGTCTAAAATGTTTCCTTTGTACAAACTGTTTTTAGAAAGGCCTTAACACTCATACAACATCATACTGAACTTGTCATGTTAAACAATGGCAAAGGAAGCCGTTTCATTTGCCCGTAGAGTGTCTTACATAAGAGGAGCACCCGAGGAGACCCGAGGAGAGCCCGCAGAGGAACAGTCTGTCATTTAGAAGGAGGTCCTGGCCCGTACCAGCTGTGTATTTGTGTTAGGAAGTGGTCCGCTGCCTAGCAATCCTGTTTATTTAGGACGCAGCAACACGGGACGGCTACTTTTAAAATGTAATTACAAACTGGGACGCACATTATCAGCGCTTACACTGAGACAAATCTAAAAGAAGGTCTGAGGTTCCCCCTAAACAGATAGCTGGGTTTCTCTCTTCACTGAGTTTGCACACACAGTAGTCGTAAATAGACAATGTTTTGGCTCACTGCAAATGAGGAGGTTTAAATTGAAGCTACTGTGTACAAGAGACAAGCAAAACACAGAAACATTTGTACATTAAATTACTTTAAACTTGCATGCTTTGAGTTTGAATTTGAAGAGCAGTATTTAACCTACACATGCACAATAGCAGCCAGCTAGGTATTCCTGACCAAACCGATCTCAAGATCTTGAGGTCAGAACTCAGACTCAGAGTGTTTGTCCACTGATCCAAAGCTTACGGTTCAAATCTTGCTCTCGTCATAAACATCATTGGTAGAGTGGTCAGATCCACTGACCCACAGGTTGGTGGTGCAATTCCACCTCGCCCCCAGTGTCTGCGTACACTGGTGTGTGAATGTGTGTGTGAATGAGTGAGTGGTTCCTTGACGTAAAGTGCTCTGAGTGACTTGAAGGTGGAAAAAAGCTGTATAAAAATGTGACCTTTAACCTTCAAATGTAAGTCTACATTAACTTTAACTAAAATAATTAAAAACAAAGTAGACATATATTTGCATTGGTCAAGTCATAGAAACACTGACTTAAGACAATCAAAAAACAAGTCACTGGACTTGAAAAAAGCAGCACAGGAAATGACTCCAGTTTAGCTTAATGCTTTTGGATACATTTTGCAGCCTGTAACATTATATACACACACTGCAGTATTGGTCTATTTGTCAGTTTCTTTGGTGAGTTAGTTGGCTAAGAGAACGTCTGGACACTCAAAACATCCTCTCCCTGCAAACAAACCAATGAGGGCTCTCTTTCATTGGACATTTCCACTTTTCCCTCCAAAGTCACACTGACACAAAGGCCCTGTACCCGTTTTTTTCCCATGTATTTGTCTTACTCCAGAACAGAAATATTGTATGAGCAGCTCTTGAGGTCCAAATAAGTGAGTCACTTCGACAGTCCACACAGAGAAGTGAGGCGGTCCTGTGGAGACAAATGGAACAGACCTGTGTACTGTCTGCATTTATGTATAAAGTGTTTTCTTGTCCGAGAATCAGGAAGCGCACGGTTGGCATGCTAGTTGTTGTTAGCATTACCGCGATGGCAAAACACAACTCTGAAAGTTGTGAAAAGTGCTTATAAACTCATCGCCCTGAATAATTAGGAACTCTGAATGCTGTGAAAAGTGCTTATAAACTCATCGCCCTGAATAATTAGGAAGCTCTGAATGCATAAGGTAAGTGAGGGATAACTTTGGACCACTGCAATTCATGTAAAACGTTTTCAAGACAGTAACAGTCAGGTACAACGCCTTTAAAAACACTATTTGAAATGTTAAAACTTATTAGAGCACTTTTTTTCAATAATCACATTTAACTGTAAATTTGAAACAGATTTTGGACATGTGGATCCAAGGTGTTTGTCGAGCAAGTATCAGTGGTATGCCACATTAAACAGAGCCACATTAAACAGTGCTGTATAAAGACCTTCCACCAGTCAGCAACAAAAGGCTCGTCTATGGGCGGCCAAAGTAAGTACATTAAACTGCTAACACCCTCCTCATACAATAACTGTCATTTGAATATCTAAATTTAAACTCTCTTTGTAGCTGTAATTCAAACTCTTATATTTATTCAAAGCTATAGAGATTAAAACGTGATTTATGGTGCTCATTTAAACTCTGTTAGTTTTATATTGTCGTAAATCTTCTTGTGCTGCTGTCACTGGGGTGTGAGCTGCCTCCTCTTCACATTATCACCCCCTGAAGGAATCTCAAGACTTCGGACATGGACCAGGGCTGGATCAGGGCCAAACCGGGGCAGAAACAAATCATCCAAAACATGCAGCACTTTAGAGCCAGCAGGGGGGGAGTGGTCTCTCTATAGAGAGAACAATATTATGCTATTACTATGCCATATCAAATGATGTTACTGTTAGCATTTTTAACATGTTTAGTGAGTATTTTTCCCTAAGGATCAAGTCATTTTGGCTACGGCTGCTACGTCAAAATTGATACTAAAACCGGGACTAAACCGGGACTATAACAAGACCAATAATATAAATACAAGTGTAAACACAACATTTATCCATTTAATATAACAAATTTTCAAGTTATGTTTGTTCCTATGTACTTGGCTCAGAGGTTAGTGTGTTCTTTCTCAACCTGAAGGTCGACGGATTGATTCCTGCTCCAACTAGAGCCGGTGCATACTGCCATTGTATCATTGGGCAAGACATTTCACCTATTGCATCGGAATTACAGCATTTACATAGTATTATAACATTCAAAGGGGCTCGAATGTATTAGGCATCTGGATTTAGGGCCCAAAACCAGATGTTGCTGTTTTAACTGAAAGTTACACAAATTGCACAAAATTTGTCTACATGGAGACAAGCGACTCCACCAAACCAAGTATTTTCTTCAAAATAAAAACTGTAACTGAATAATTACAAGACACGATACCTTCATACCATGTGAAGCTTTCCTGGCAAAGCCATACATTTTTCATGAGATAAGCAGGTGACCAACCCTGAAATGTTACACAGTGTGCCTTTAAAACTGAGATGGAATTCCATGGTAACTTGTTTTACAGTTATCAATAATGTATCTTTGTAATAACTGGACCAATCTACATGAAAAAATACTAACAAAGTTTAACATCTTTGTCCAGGTTTTCCAGGAGGTTTTAATAGCTGTTTACTGTCCTCTGAGTAAGTTAAAAAGTGGTGTAAAGCTATTCAACAACACTATAATAAGATGAAGAATTGTTACTAATACAATCTGACTTGCTAACAACTGGAGATGTGTTCCTGCAGCTAAAAGTGGCATTGGCTTAAGTGGAGGAAAAGCGGCCAATGAGAAAAAGACAACAGTACAAGTGCTTTTGAGGACATGCAGAGCCTAAGCCCACTGTAATAAGAGGTAGTCCAATGCAGCATATTACAGTATGGGTGTGGCTAAACACTATGGGTGTGGTTTAAACACTGTGGGTGTGGTTTAAACAGACCACAGTGACACAGAGCAGACAGAGGAGCCTTGTTTTTAATATTGTAGAAACTGGACCATTGCAAAATAGTGTCCAGAAATATCAGTACAATGCAGGTGGGGATTGTGTCCACACACCTCATAGCATTTTAGTCTAGTGTTAAACCAATGGAGATTTTAAAAACAGTAAAGTTAGCGTTTATTCAACAGTAATCTGCAGAGCCGGCCTGTGGCGTAGGTGGTATAGGCACATGCTAAGGGCGCACGGTGATGGGAGGGGCGCCGGCCGCTGTCCCGTGTGCCCTGCTCAATGACATATATAATGCAGCTGAATGAGCCTGATCATTAACAGTGTATAGCACAAAATCAGTTCAAAAGAGTTGGGAGTCTGAAATGGTGTTACACACACACTTTTACTATTCTTATGTCTTATATAATATTATATTATATTGTATTATTACTGCGAGTGGGGGCAGGGGAGCATCATCAGAAATCTCACCTATGGCGCCAGAAAAGCTAGGCCCGGCACTGGTGTTCTGACACTATAGAGTAATGAATGTATTTACCAGTAGCGACCCGGCTGCTTATCGAGTTGTTCCACAGCACTTGTGTTTACATTTTTACATTGTTTTTCATTTTACCACGTATCTCTAGTATGGACAATTGGCACAGTTCCATTATGGTGCTATAATGTTTTATAAGATACTTATTTTGAAGTTAAATAATAAAACTTGAACAATAACAATTTCTTACAATATATTCACTATCCATGGGTTTCAGAGTGCTGAGAAATTTGCACAGTTGCCATGGCAATAACCAATTCTACACAAAATATTATCAAAATATTACCTTTTTAAAATTATTATTATTTTCTAATTATGAAAAGTTCAAAATCTACAAACCAGAAACTGAGAAACATACACATGGTTTGTAATGTCTGAATGTAACATCAAACTGATCACTAAATATAGGCCTAATAAACTACACTGACCCTATCTTGCAATGGTAAAAATGTGATCAAAGTCCCTCTTCAGGCAGTGATCCTGATCCACATCAGTGTATTTCTACTTGACAATTTCCAACTTCCTTTCACAAAGTTGCAAACATTTGGCAACTATTTTATTATCTTTTACAAGCTTATCTTGTTTTTTATCTTTGATTTATATGCACAGAATTCTTACTCTTTTACCAAATTGGATGCTTGGTCAACTTTGGACTTTTTACTAATACAGCACACTGCTTCCAGTGGTTTCTGACTTATGGCTTGATTCATAGACTGGTTTAGCCTTGACTCAGTCCCACTGAGGAAGTACAAATTACTCATAAGTGAATATGATTTGTATGTTGTGAATATTTGGCCATTGTGTAAATCCTATTCATGAGTTTCACAATGAGAGAGATTAAAGCTACAGTATGTAACAATTTAGCCAATAGTCTCAAATAAAAGCATGTTTTTTTTTTCATATTGGTTGTTTCTTTTGCGTCGTTTACATGTGAGCAGACTTGCATCTCCACAAATCTCACTCTTATTTTGCCTCCTCCTGCTTGTTTCCATGGAAATATTGTTCATTTGGCTATAATATTTCACAGTATGGCATTAAAACATATGTATCTCTATAGAAAATGGTCCGAAGTATGGTTTTAACTTTCTATTTCCACAGAAACATACAGGTCACGTGGCTCCTACAGAAAGTTACATACTGTACCTTTAACAATTTAATACAAAATATCATATCACCTTTTCAATGTGAAAAAGTCCTCAAAATGTTGCATACAACAGGAAGCTGAAACCCATGAATTCATAAACAACATCTCCACCAACATCACCATAGCAACAAACCCTTTAGTCCTACTTTAAAACCAGGGCTGGATTTTTTAGCTATAGCACCAAAAGACCCAAAAGCCCAGAAGCCAACCATGTAATCAGGAAGTGCCTCCAACATCCCGCCCCCACCCGCCCCAAACATGTGTGGTTTGGTCGGCCAGTGATGTCAGCAGCGGCGTCCCGGGACCTTTCCTAAACAAAGGGAGGTCTGTGTGGTCGGTGGTAGCTGCTGCCGGGATGATGAGGGGGGTGAGGAGAGGTGGGAGAGGTGGGAGAGAGGAGGAGAGAGGGGGAGAGGAGGGGGGTGGTCCCAGGAGCTATACCCAAACACACTCCAGTCTCTATACAGGCCAACCCTGTCATTAAATCATTAACACCTTCACACAGAAAAGCATACTCTCACTTAAACACATGCAGCAGGACAACAAGACGAAAGACCAAAAGTTTCTTCAGCTTCAGTAATGTAAATGTAAAATAACTACTTCATTCATACCCTAAACCAAACTTCTAACTCCTAACCCTTAAGTAGCTACTAAACCTGAGTCATTCTTAATAAACTACTTGTTATGAATTAAGTCTTTGTTCATGTTTACTAAGATTAATTAAAGTGTAGATATTTTGAAGTTGTACCAAAATATTGCTATCCGAGGCTGGTAACTAAGCAGTAAAACACAATGCCTCTACTGTTTTTTGTTCTATGGTGTAGCAGAACTGTAAAGACCTATAAGTAGACCACACCCACCCCATTTTAAACGCCCGGCTTGTTGTAAACAGTATATGAGGCATTTGAGGCAGAGCTCACATGTTAACAGCACTTCAGTCCCTCCTGCCTATACGCTCCACATGTCCTGTAGTTTCTCTCTCAAACTCAGCATTTCTGAAAGACGATCCAAATATTCATGTAATACTTTTCTTTAAAGCCAAGAATGAATCTACTGGAGTTGCATTCAAAACAACTACAATGGCAAATTAAGGAGACATATGCAAAATCACAACCAACTCTGCATTTTTTCCAGCAAGTCAATTAGTTATCTCATTTCTATGAGCACATTTTAGATCAATATTGCAGTTTACAAAGAAAAAAATGTAAAATCATGATCTACGCATACGTTATAGTTTAATATTAAGTACTAGAAAAGCATAATGTGACTCTTTAAGCAATCCATTCAACCGACAGACGCACCTCCACACTGGACAATTGTCAAGTTGGAGACTGAGGCGACAACGTTACAAAGTAAGAAATATTTTCTCTCTTTCTGACCACAATAGAGTCTAACCTCTGATATGAGTGAACTGTGAGATTTGTTTTGCACATGTGCAGAGTCAGAGCTGATGGAGCAGTAAATCTCACATATCTTATCTCTATGGGATTTTTGCTGAGCCACGGTAAAATTAATAAATATTTAACGATAAGGCAGCGGACAGGGAGTTGTGGATGGATGTCACTGACAACATGTTTAAAAACTACACAAATAAAATGAATACTTCACCAGAGACACTTCTGTGTTTAGAAAGAGAGATGTTTGTGTCTCAGTGCTAACGCTAACGCTAATTTACTCTAATAGGTTGTTTATTTTATGTTTTCTGATTTTAATAAAAGTGACTGTTAGCTTTGAGACAGAGTGAGCTAGCTAACATGCTGCTGTGCACAGACAAGCCCTGGGGTCATTGAAGCCAATGGGCCAATGTCGCAAGTTTAGCCTTTAGCAACTAGGTACATCTGGTCCTGCCCTGCCATGGACCATGCGCAGTTGAGCTACCCCCCATGAGACTTTGCACGTCGAGAGCGAGCGAAGAGGCTGCGAAGGAGACAAGAAAATAATACATAAATCACAAATTATAAATGACAATGTTTCTGCTTTCAGGAGCTTCTGAACGATGTTCTAAACCTGTGGCTCATTCGCGACAGTTGGGTTTGTTCGCATCGCTCACATGGTCGTTCATGTTGTACCACGTGACTGCTCTAACCAATCAGCACTTGAGCTTAGCAAGAGCGGACACAGAGAGTAGCCGAAACTAACGATTAAAAAGCATTTTTTAAGACAACAGAAGGATTTTGATCTGAGAAAAAGTTTATGATCTGAAAAGATGTAAAAATCGCTTCAAAATTCGACCCTTGTAAAAGTTGTAGGTTCCCTGTCAGCCGAACACGAGCAGTTTGTGATTACATTGTGCTCTATGAGAAAAATCCTTTCTGGATAGGACGGATTTTTTTGGTGTGGTACCAATGAGTGGCCACTAATCCAACTTGAGACTCGAGCTCTAACCTAGCAATACCCTCTCCAGTTATTTTAATAGATCCATGTGCACAGAGCCTATTGTGATATGGGAGGGCTCTAGATTTATTCTAAAGCAACATAGTTATTGTATTTACTCATTTGCACTGTTTTACCCTGTGTATTTTCTTGTAAATACCATGTGAAATGACATCCTTATCCTACTGTGGTTTCAAAATATTATATTGATATCTACTTGTACGGAGAAGCAGTTATTTGTATGTTTTTGTAGCCATGGTCACTGTTGCTGCCACAGTACTTTAAATACATTGGCACATTACATAGTTTGCCTTGTGCATTGGTTCTTTGAGCTTATAGACCGAAAACAGATCCCGTCTGCTGTAGCTATGTCACTTTTCAACACCTTTCACTGTATTATTCTAAGAGCCAAAGGAACTCTTCATTACTGCCATTTATCCACTTTGAAATAACCAAAACATGAACTGAAGCCTAAATATCAGCTGCTAAAGTTATTAACCTATTACGCAACACATGAATACATTGTCATACTGTGTTAGGTGAATTGACGGTTTTGCCTTTACTATTTTCTTAGCCTGACATCACAGTTATATCGTCTGTCCACATGTTTTTAGAGTTAAAATATTTCTTTTTGACCACCGGAGCTACTGTGGTTGGGTGAGTAAATCCTGCTACATCAATGGAAAAGTCTGAGTCATTTTGTCTGGACAGGGACTGACGTCTAACAGCAAACCTATGAGATCCTGATTCAGAAATGATGACATCTCAGAATAATATTACCGCTAGGGCATGAAGTAAGTGCAGGCGTTTTTAGTACCAAAGATGGAGGACGGCACGTTGAAACAAGAGGTGACGAAGTGCCAAGAAAATAAGGCCAAAGGGGCAAAGAAAATATAAGGTAGTGAAAATGGGAGCACAGTGTCTGGAGCGGGCCCCGAAATTACACAATTTGAGTGCGACAACGGTGAGGTAACTACGTCGCTAAGAGTCGAACCATCGAGCTAAATGCTACAAGCCTACTGGCAAATACAGTGTCAACTACAATTTTTACAAACGTTTTATGGGTATTTTTGATGAATGGTGGTGCATGGGGTGGCTCAGGTGGTACTCACGGCCCACATTTTGAATATCTGTTTTATTAAGAGACAAATTTATTGATGTTTTCGTCCTCCTTTGGGTTAATCATCATTTAGAACTAGTCTAATTTTAGTGATAAAATCCGGAATTAGATCTGGTGGTACTTGGAAAGGCAAATATTAAGTTACGTGGTGCTTGGTGCGAAAACTGCCATATAGAGTTCATCGTAAAAGCAGCACAAAGAATAAGAAGTATTTCATTGATCATACTCTCTTCATTTCAACATATGAAAAAAGCTGTACAAAAACTGTGCACTCAACTGAATACTCATGTAGCTACTGTATGTGCCAAAGGGATTGTGAGTTATATAAAGTTATATTGATTTAAATATATACTCCCTCCTTCTTAATTCTCAAGATGATACGACCATAAGGGACTGATGGTTTAATGATCACGTCTACCTTACCAATCTCAAAGTGCTTGTGTGTCGTGCTTGTATTTACAGACCTGCACCACGGGGTGTCCGGTGAGGGCCTTCACAGCCCCCCTGCTCCCCTCGGTCTCATAGTGCGCTCTGTGATGGGACCTGGGCTGAACCTCAATCTGAAGACTGTACTGTCCCGAAGTGGAGGGCAGCTGCCAGTCCAGAGCAGGCAGGGAGGGGCTGGGAACAGAGAGAGAGATATTAAGTTCATGATGGGAGCAAGAGAGAGAGAGAGAGAGAGAGGGGAGGAGGGGGTTATTAGGTTTATGAGGTGAGAGAAAGAGAGAGAGAGAGAAGGGAGAGAGAAGACATGCTAGGTTTATGAGAGGGGGGAGGGGCGGAAGGGAGAGAGAGAGAGAGAAGACATGTTAGTTTATGAGGGGGGGGGGAGGGGCAGAAGGGAGAGAGAGAGAGAGAGGAGACATGTT
>KN483475.1:29759-54591 GCA_000787095.1 Periophthalmodon schlosseri | reverse complement strand
AAAGAGGAAGAGAGAGAGAAATGAGAGAAATAGAGAGATGGGGAAAAAGAAATATAGAAACAAGACATGGAGAGAGAGAGAGAAGAAGGAAGGGAGATAGAGAGAGAGGGGAGTTATTTTAGACCTGTTTATCAAAGCAGAATGTGCAGAATGTGAACACAGAGATACGCCAAAGCTCGTGATACAGCAGAGGAGGACACACTGTGAATATGACCATCAGATATTTACATGAGTATTCGAGCGTTTAACCTTTAACCTTTCACAGTAAAAAGCATGCACACTGATATGCTGCTGCTATGTTATAATGATATCGGTGCTGATTTTAAAAATGCTGTTGCTTAATCTAACAATTTTAATGGTTTCATAGCAAAGTTCTATGTTTAAACAGTGAAACCTGCAGAGGGCTTGCAGCTAGTGAAACATGTCAACAAGGTAAATACATCTAGAACCTCAGTTGTCAAACATGCTACTTTTGTATTGCCTCAGTGCATCAATTTTTGCATGATTCAAATGGCCATAACATATTTTACATACAACTTAATAAAGACAATTGTAATGTTGAATTGTGATTTAAAGGGTCCATATTACACTACTTTCTATGTTATAATGTTGTTTCCTCATCACAAACAGACCTGGAGTTGTGTTTTATTTCATTCACACGTTTAACACACAAACCCTGCATATTTAGTTCTTCTCTCAAACAGAAAACAGTCTGTTCCACCTTGTGATGTCATGTGGTAACACAGGAAGTGCTTCATTGTGTTTTTAAACTCCATACACCTTCACTGGAATCAGTTGGATGATTTCAGTCCTGGAATTGCAAATCTCTACTGAACTGAAGGTGCAAGGTAACTGTTAACTGTGTGAATGAAACAAAACACAACTCCAGGTATGTTTTTGATGAGGTAACAACATCATAACATGACTTAAAGCTCACAAGAGTTAATTTTATGTAATATAGGACCTTTAAGCAATAAATAGTATAAACATAACAAGAGACCAACATATTTTGATTTAATTCCACAATCAATTCATGGGTTTCAGAATGATGAAAAATAAAAACCAAAATATTATATTCTTTGGGAAACTGAAATCCATGAATATCAGTTTTATCCTAAATCAAATTCTACCAATATTTTGTGTCATCATAAAACAAAAACAAAATAAAATTAATAAATAATAATATGATTCATCATATTCTCCACTCACCTGATGTATGTCTTTGGTTTGGTCCATGAGTAGGGATGCTGTGGGACGTCCAAGAACCCCCCTCCGTACCCCCCTTCCTTCTTCATGCCCGACCTTTCATCTGAACACAGCTCTGTTTGACCCATGTCTTCACTCACCGGCTCCACCTTCAGACTGAGCGTGCTATTGTGCTCCAAACTGGTCTTCCTTGCTTTTAACGGTATCCCTTCTGTCAAATCAACCATCCCATCTGTGGTGAGGGCATTTATAGCTGCCAATATGGCCGAATTGGTGTATTGGTTAGTATTTGGCAACCACGTTTCATCTGTAATGCTAAGTCGCGGTGACGCTTGTGGGGATAGACCGGGTGAATGCGTTGGTGAATAGGGGTACTTATGGGGTGTCCCGCTACCGTTGAAGCTATACTTTCTCTTTGCCCCACAAGGCGAATTCGGTCGGGACCCCCTCTGCCCCATCCAGGTGTCTTCCGTGATGCTTGTACGGGGCGATCCGGTGGGCGAGTGGGTATCTCCGGGAAGGGCAAGAGTGGACCCTTTTGGCGAAACTGACGGAGATTGCCAAGGTGAGTTTTGGGGCGAGTTATCATAGTTGTAGGAGAAGCTTGATTCATAAGATGAGGCTTCCGAGTGGCAACTACGTGATGAGACGCTACTAGCAGGACTTAGGCAACTAGGGTCCCGGTAGCCCTCTGCATTGGGGAGAGTTAGGGTAACAATAGAATTTACCCTTTTAGCAACAGGTAGAGTGCTCTCCTCTACCTCTTCTTCGGTAAATTGGCTGTAAGCGGTTATTTCAATTCGGGGGCTCTCCAAGGCGGGCGCTCCATTGGGACGCGGAGAGGAGAAGTACCCCGATGCCCTGAGCTCGTCCTGGGGGGAGGTGGAGTCAAAGTTGCCGTGGTGATGGGCCTCAGTGACGGAGATGGTGGGGCTGGACTGCAGGCTGTGGTACTGGGACGGAAGACTGCTCAAGGGCAGGGAGAGGCTGATGTTTGGAGTGTAGCTGAAAGCATCTGGAACAAGAATAGATTTGGAGTGTTAGCGTAACAGCGATATACATTAGTGACTAGTCAATAGTTAGAGTTATAACATGAGTACTTTATTTTTCATGTCAACAAACCATTAAAAAACAACACTATGACTAGACACAGTAACTGCCAGGTCATTCCTGAAAATTACATCCGGAAAGGTGCACTATGTAACTTTTCTGATGGAGTGTCTGCCACCTGCTTGTCTCCATGGAGATGTTATTGCTTTGCCTGGGATGTTACATAATATGACAAACCTCATGGTGGAATCTTCATGGTGACAAGCAGGTAAAGCTCCCTGGCCAAGTAACAAGTAATATCTGTGGAGAGGCAATCCTACTCACAGTAAGAATGCATGATTGTAAGTATTTTTGTGCAATGAACACACCCCAATTGAAACAGATATTTTAAATGCCATACTGTGGAACATTCCTGACAAAGCAATAACATCAGGAGACAAGCTTTTGTTGGAATTCCCACCAGAGAACTTAAATAATACACCTTTAAACATACTTTAAGGTCCTATATTATGCAAAATTAACTCTTTTAGCCATTTTATAATGTTGTAACCTCATCAAAAACATTCCTGGAGTTTTTGTTTCAATATAATGTTGTAACCTCATCAAAAACATTCCTGGAGTTTTTTGTTTCATTCACATGTTTGAGTGATCCTTTATTATTAATCTGTCTACATCTGCAAAGCTCAAAGTGCTCTGTTCCACCCTGTGATGTCATGCAGTGGTAGTTTTCAAGTTAACAGCTCCTTTTACCTTTTAGTTCAGTAGAGATTGGCAATTCAAGGGCTAAAATCATCCAAATGATTCTAGTGGTGGTTTATGGAGTTTAAAAACACAGTGGCGCGCTTCCTGTATTACCACATGACATCACAAGGTGGAACAGAGTGTTTTCAGTTTGAGAAAACTCGGCCTAAATATGCAGGGTTTCTGTGTTAAATATGTGTGAATGAAACAAAACACAACTCCAGGTCTGTTTGTGATGAGGAAACAACGTTATAACATAGATCAGAAAATAGAGTAATATGGTCCCTTTAAACGATTTAGACACATAACTCACTTTTTCACTTAACAATTTAAACTATTCAAATTATTTCTTTTTTTTTCTTCTACTGATCTAATGCGACCATGTAACTTCCCTCATGGATCAATGAAGTTTTAAAGTCTAAAAAGTCTAATTCACTGCATCACTGCCCATCTGTACTACTTTGATACAACTGCTCTGTACACTGCTATAACAAATACACACCTAATGTATAAAATGATAGCTTAAACGTAACTAAACTGTCATAAGGCAACCGGAGCACATAGAAAAGCCCATTCTCACACAAAATGATCCACTTTTAGCACTTACCTACAATCAGCATATAATGACAACTATACTCTTTTTAGTTTGCATTCATCTGGCTCTAGATCATATTTCTTGTTCTCTAATGAAAGCCTCCATTGTCCAAAGGAAATGAAGTTTGAAGCAACAAATTTCACAGATCAGAAAGTCCAACCCAGGTGTCTTTTCCAGAACATTCTGCCAGTGCCATGTGACTGATGCAGTAGCCCATAAAACATAGGATTAAGAAAACAGTGCAGTGCTTTGGTTGGCCCGCTCCTCGTTGTCACAGCCATCGAAAATAAACATGGGGCACTGGCTATGGGACGTTTAGCTGCCCGCTGTAAAGGTGCAGGCTGTGCCCATTTCCCTGGGTAAAAATGTGAGATCACCAACAAAAGGATGGCAACATTTAATAAGAATATTTTGAGCTAGTGCTACTTTTCGTTTCTTAGGTAGCAGCTAGCAATTGTCCAAAAGTTATACTATAAATGTCTATCCTGGCGTAGCTTCTCCTTAATGTTGTTAAACACTTGGCATTAATAAGATTACTCTGGATTTTTCACAAATTTTACAAGACTATATTTATTCAAACCTCCATAATTCGCTCTAAATTGACTATTTAATTGTATCCGATAGATTCCACGTCACTCAACACAATTATCTATAGGGGAGTCATAGAACCAAAGTTATATCTACTAACTGCAGTAGGTTTGATTGTGTATCTTCAGTTAAAGGTGTACTGTGTAACTTATTTGGTGCCGGGTCTGCCAACTGCTCATCTTCTTGCCTGGAATGTTCCACAGTGTGATATTAAAATTGTATATCTTGTTCAATTACACGTGTCTTATTGCTAAGAAATACCTTTAAAAACATACATTCTTACTGAGAGTGGGATCGCCTCTCCACAGATCTAACCTGTAACTTGGTCTCCACAGATATAGATTATTAGTTTAATGCCATACGTTGGAACATATCAGGCAAAGCAATAAAATCTCCATGGAGACAACTGAGCAGCTGACTACCATACACAGGAAATGTTACACAGTGCATCTTTAAATGAGTAAAGTTGACTAAATCGTCCAACATTTCTCAAACCGCCAAACTAAGATGAGTTATACGAACGTGGGAACTGCAGCTGGGGTTGCACGGTCCAAGGATGAAAACGACCGCACTGTTGAGCTGATAGAGCGGAGAGACAGACCGTGTCCCACAACTGCTGCAAATTACGCGCAATTATGGATCCCGCCATAAAGACATGACATCAGCTCCGCACCTCATGTCTCCAATAAAAGCTAAATTTAACCATAATGTGAGCACTGACACAGAAGCAAGTCGTAAAAATGTGGAGCTATAATTAGACTGAGAAAAGGTAGCCTCGGGCGGGCTCAATACGACTCCAATAGCAAATGATTCACTGTTCCGTTCCTACAAAGTGTGTGTTAATTCAAATGGTACTATTTTCGGAGCACTTTGTGAGTCAGAAAAGCCACGCCCACTTCGCTTAAATCAGAAGGGCGGCTGCGCTTCTGGAGGGAGCCAAATAGCAGCTTTATTTGCGATATAACGGTTAGTCTAAGATGGTCCAAAAGTATTGCAAAACAAGTAACTAATCACAAAAGCAGGCTATATTTTCGGATTATAAGCTGTAATAAATTGGCAAAAGTTATCTCAAGTTAAAAATGATTAGTCTTACCTTCTTCAGCTGACTTCATTTTGTGTTTACGTGCCAGAAACAACGTGACCAAACTCGAAATTGCTTCAGATTACAGCAGTATTTTATCCATAAAGCGTTGATAATATACTCCCAAGATTGTGTTTAGATGAAATTACAAGAGAAGTGAAGTTGCTCCTTGATCAAAAACTCGTATCCAAAGCTATAGCAAATGCGTAAAAGTGCATGTGCCTATAATTTCTTGTCGAGTTATTTTTGGGAGCGTGCGCCTGTGTGTCTGGGAGATCCTGGCTTGCCCGGTCGGCTGTGACGCACTGACGCACTGCACGAGCTCGTTGTGGACTCGTGCGCTTTTAAACCCGGGGATCACCTCCTCGGATCGCACGCGCCGCCCCCCTCACAGACTTCAGACGGTGACGCACGCGGCTCGTCCCATACCGACTCCAGATGGGTCCGTCCGGCAGCGGAGATCCTCTGCTCCTCCACGGGGTTTCCTCCAATTAGCCGAGTTTAGTTTAGACTCAAGGGGCCCGTTTAGACCAGTCTGTGGATGGAAAACTGATAGATCTGCATTAAACATAAGGAGGATAAAACTGTAGGTTACGTTCACGTGACATCACAGCGTTTCAAGATCCCTGTAGTTTAAAATGGAGCTGGAGACAGGTCAGAACTGATGATACAATTTGCAGCTTAAATCAGATTGCAAATTTGTTGACCTGGTTTATGGTTAATATCGTTGTAATTACTGAGCCTATCCACATGAAACAAAAACTGTCTTCTCTGTCAGTATAAATATACAAAAGTTAAATAATTAAAAGCCTTTTAATTATTTTGTACTTTTTGAGTGCCTCAGTTTTTTTCAACTTTAAATTATTTTCTTTCAAAAACAATGAATCTCTCATAGAGTTATGCCTTTGCCCACCATCTGAGACTATGACATCATCAAATTATAGAACGTGAAGGCAACCTATAGCCTACAATATAAATTATGTGATTAATCTCAAGGGAAAAGACAAATATGTTGTTGGTGGGCCTGGATAAATAAGCCCAGATAAGATGTGGGTTAAAAGTGTAAGAGTGTGGACTTAGTTCCAAAAGCTTGACAAAACTTACCATAGTTACTCAAAATAATATTATGAGGTCAGCTGGATTTCCGTTTAACCCAAATCCAGTTTACCCAATAATATCGTTTTTGGGTATTGTCAAACCTGAATGAATGAAAAATGAACTGACTAAGTTTTTTACTGATAATATATATTTATTTTTGCTCATTATTTTTGCTAGCTGTTGGAAAGTACCAGAACAGTTTGTATGATTTGTCTGTCAACATATGATTACTAAATAAATGACTGGATTTTTCATGTAATTACTATCAACTATGTGTATGGCAGCTTTGATCATGTGATTGTATATAACATATACACATATACATACACATATACACACACATATACATGAGTACATGGTATATGGTTCAATGCCTACTCCTCTCTGCATGAAGTCCTATCCATGGCGTTGCAAGTTTATGAGTGCAAAACCTGACATTTTGACATAATAACACTCTGAAAACATATAGTTATGACAGATGCTTATAAACAGTGGAAGTTTATAGCTCGGTCTCCAATCTGTGTGATGTTAATGAGAAGGAGCTGTGACATCCCGGATTTTCCACTTTTGGTCCTGAACTTGAACGCATCATTAAAGGCATGAAGAATTCTCCCTAATCAAGATTTACATCCCGGATGATCCTGGTGAACATTTAAAACATAAAACTACTGACATTTACACTTTCAAAGAACTGTTCATCAAAAACACACACACTTAGACCTTTAGACGCTGGGCATTTTGAAGAAGAAACCAATAAAACAAGCCAGAACATATGCAATGAAAACATATACATTTGCTTAAGATGTACGTGATCATTTCTACTTCCTCCAACTGCAAGTAACTTATTATCACCACCGTGTATGGGCTTCACCAACTGACACACTGCAAAAGGTTACCATGGAAATTAAATTCAGAATATTACAAGTTAATTATAATTTATTTAATTATTTTAGCTAAATAATTACATTTGTCAGTTGACATTTCAGACTGGTGTCAAGGTAATTAAGATATATAAGTATGTTTAGTAATCTGGATATCCCTTATGGCAGTGTTATGTAAAGTACGGTAGGGAAATGTGTCCTCTACATTTGACCCATCCTTCAATGTGAACTATAACTTGGCCTGGTGCTGTGTCTTCCACCATAAAAGTAGCATAGTATAATAATTAAAAAACAGTGATTAATCTAACCAGCAAACTCTATATACGCACACTTAAAGCAGACCTATTCTACATATTCTACAGACATATTCTATTCTATTCTTATATTCTAACAGCTACACGGCCCTTTGCTGTGATGATGTCTACAGCTCCCATTGCGCACCTCAGTTTTCTAATGCGGACATCAGTGGACTTGTTTCTATTATTAAGTCGTTTTAGATGAATATTGCGATTTAAAATGTGCAAATTATAACATAATGATCCACGGGTGTCATTATAACTATAGAGCAGACACAAGCACAATAGGGCTTCTTTAAAGGTCTAACTTCAGTTTAACTCTCTCCTCTAGCTTCTCCCATACTCATGCTTGTGAAATCAACCCGAACTAACCCTAAGCCTCTATTGTGTTGTGTTCACCATACCACGTCCTCTCTGTGTCCCACATCTAGCCCCTCCTCACCCCTCGCCCTATCCCCAAATGGGACACTAGTATCCAGGGGTGCGATTGCTCTTGTTTGTCCCTATCTTTAGCTTCATCGGGTGGGCAGACGTGGTTCGGTGGCTCCCCTCTCATGTTTTGACCTCATGGAAAACTCTTATTGGGACTGGGGGCCAACTGTATACAGGGGTCCCATATAAAAGTTACGTGTTTGGACAACATGAGTGGCTGTAAACAGTTGGAGCATGTGGGGGGAATAAATAGCCGGCGCTGATTGACTGGCGGCTCCTACGTCACATGGTGTTACTATGCGGCGTGTTTCCGTTCAAATCTGCAGCTGGTTAGAGCGTACTTATAGAGAACAGACCAGGGCAGAGGCCTATAGACACATGTATGGAGAAGCCAATTCTGTTACTGTCGATACACGAAGAGAAGTCTGGCTTTGATGGGAAAATGCCTCTACAGAAAACATTTAGTTTACACAATATAACTTATAATAACCACACTTAATAAAACATGCACAAAGACTTATTTCAGAATGAACAAATTGTTTACACAGAATGATTCAGATGAAGTAATAATATCTTAACACGATGTCCGGACGTCTTAAGTAACTGACCCTGAATCTCTTAATAAACCATTTGTTTATTATATTTTTTGATTAAAGCTAATTAAAGTGTATAAAGTGGTACCATATATCAGCTGCTAAAACCCCATGTTAAATGTGCCTAATAGGTCTTGAAACAAGGCCTAGGTCTAAAACAGGACTAAGGCTGTGCTTAGACCAGGTTTTAGTTCAGATATAGTCCTCGTTTAGTCCTAGTCTAGTCCTGGTCCATTTGCGGCCTAGGTCTAGGTTTAATCCAGTCCTGATTTTAATGTGGTGTATGTTCAAGTATTCCAAAAACACATAACTTATATTTAACCAAACAAAACTACAATTATTCATGTGTTTGTTTTCATATTCGAATACTCAGTGATACAGACTGAGCCAGAGCACCAATGCACCACATTCACAGAATCACTGTTATAAATCATAGTATCCTTTGGCAGTGTCAGATGTGAAATGACAAAGCAATGTGATATTTAAGGAGATCATAAAAGCTGGACGTCCTCTGAATGTGCGTCTGGAGCGTGGTCAGACCATGGATCTATTAAAGTAACCAGACCTGACCCAGGAGGAGCCAGGACACCTCTGTATTTGGCCCAAGGACCTGGGGATTCCCCTGGAGCTGCTGCCGTGGAGACATTTTGATGACTTTTTCCTATTCAAAAGATAGAATATTTTGTTTTTAATTGTGTTATGATTCCAAAATGCATGGATCAAATCAAAATAAATTTTTTAAAAAAATCAAGAAGACTTTATTTATCCCCATTTATCCCTCTTCAAATCTTCATCTGCCATAAACCTCTTTATTGTACAGTCTTATGACAGTCGGGAAGAAAGAGAGGATCCACTCCTGGCATGGATACTCTGGAGGAAAGATATCTCACAAGTGTTTGTCAAACATTTTTTCTTTTTTGTCAAGAAAGAAAGTGTGAATATACACGTCATACATGTTTATGCGGTAATGTCTATCCACTTTGGGCACCTAGCCATCATTCACTTTCACAGTGTTTTGTGACATTATTTGTGCAATGAACAGTTTGATTTGCGATTGAAAGATAAACAGGAGCACTCGCGGGTCACCTCTTTACAATATAAGTTCAAAAGTTGAAATCTGAGCAGCCACAGCTCTTCGGATCTGCACCCTGTGGTCTGGCATTGTCTTATAATAAACTCAATGTGTGAAACTTCATTGCTTATAAAATTGTTTTCTTCACTTTTATTAGGACTTCCAAAATAGAAGGGCATTTCTCTCCACACCCACACTTCTAAATATTCTGCATTGAGCAACTGAACATCATATCAAACAATAGTCGTTGTGCTATTAGAGGGTAAACTACTTATTGTACAGTGTGTTTCTGTGGCTTATAGCAGCACCATCACAATGTAATTAAACAATAAATCACTTTTTATATTTGTATCTATAGCCAGTATTACCCAACAGTGGTTCTCAGGGCATTGGCTCTTACATTAAAACTTGATTGAGATGAAGGATTTGGGGTTTAGGGTGGTCCTCTTGTAACCAACCCACACATTTTTGGTTGTGGGTCGCCCCGTGCCCAGCCTGTGCCAGATTTTGTGAACATTTTGCCGCTTTATGACGCGGGTTGGCATTGGCGAAGGGGAAAAGACCTCCATTTGGGATTTCTTTCCACTTTTCCGAATGCAGTGCTTTTAGAAGTCGGAAATTTGGAGAGCTCAGAGTAATTCATAAACTCAGAATGTTGCGTTCCCACCTGTTTGTGTTGGAAAATTGGTCTGGAGAGAAAGTCAAAGGATTAACTGTGTGACTGTTTGAGAATGTCCCAGCACATTACAAACATTTTATTGTTTGGACATGATTAAAAATAACTAGAGTGACCACAAAAGTTCAGATGTAATCTATTTTGTTACATGGTCCTTTGTCGGTTTTGTACGATACTAAAATTTCTAACTCAACTTCGATCTAAGGAACAGACTCGATCCTCGATACAGATTCTGATTCCAAGTTAAAAATAAAACTAGAATGTGATTTTCAATGGGCGTGTACTGTTCTGACAGAGCTCAAGATCATTCTAAAGCTATTCAGAAAAGGTTTATTTCTGTCCTGTGAATGCGACTTTTTTAGATCGATACTTGCTCAATTAATTATCTAGTTTCAACACTTATTTTAGTATCGATTAGTATGTGATTTCCGATACTTTTGAGGAGCATATTAGCATGAAGATCAGTGTCTCTCAAACTGGGGTAAGTTTACCTCTGGAGTACATAGGCCAATCTGCAGTTTTAGCATTTCTTTTATTTAGAAACAAACCTATTGTTAAGCGTTTGCTGTATGTTTCCCAGACTTGAAGAGGATGAGTTCGCTGCTAGAGGCTTTAGCTGGACTTCACTCAAGATCATGAGTCTTTACATTCTCTCATTTTCTCTTTTCTTTAGCAGGTGGAGCAGATGAAACAGGGAGAAAACCTTAAATAGAATATGTCAATATGATGTTTTGTTCTCGAGGCAAGGTAAGTTTATCTGTATCATTCAAAGTGCTTTACGGACTAAGAAAGGCATTAAAATCACAATACAAACAAATGAAAACATAAATAATCATGATAAGGTTAAAAGAGAGGAGTGCAGAATAAAAACCTTTCAGTCATATGAGCCTGGATTTGAACATCGATTGGGTTAATCTTTATTTAAAACTACATTATACATTGTTTAGTCTCATTTTAGATCATGTTTTAATCCCTTTAGAGCCGCTGGTATTCATTTCATTTAACATGAAAGAAAGAAAAAAAACATGTTCTTGCTCCTTGGTTTCAGGTTAAAGTTGGATGATTTTGTTTGGTCATTTAGAAATCCTCAAAGAATCATTCAATATTTTTAGGTTTTATCACATCTTAACACAGTTGGTGTAGTTTTAAAAAAGTCTAAATAAGTCCCTGTCCCGAGCCTGTTATTAGTCGTCCCACACCCTCGTCCCCTCTGACCTTTCTCACAGACCGCCGCTCTGTTTCCTGTTTTGACTGTGTGTTGCCTGGATACGGCTGCAGGGGGTGTGGTCACAGCGTGTTTCCCCGGCGACACTTCCTGTGTCCACGTGCACAGACTGACCACAGAGTTCACTAACGCGAGATATTAATAGCCCTGACGCTGTGAGACACGCGGGAGACATTTTACAAGAGACTGAATGAGAACAAGAGAGTTTAGAGGCTGAGTCACAGCTCTGTGTCACTGTGTTTGGGCTCAAAACATCTGGGGTACTATGGAACCTGGTGTAAAACATCTGGGGTACTATGGAACCTGGGATAAAACATCTGGGGTTATGGAACCTCTGGGGTAAAACATCTGAGGTACTATGGAACCTGGGGTAAAACATCTGAGGTACTATGGAACCTGGGGTAAAACATCTGAGGTACTATGGAACCTGGGGTAAAACACCTGAGGTACTATGGAACCTGGTGTAAAACATCTGAGGTACTATGGAACCTGGGGTAAAACATCTGAAGTACTTTGGAGCCTGGGGTAAAACATCAGGAGCCACAGTCGCCCTGGGACAGCAGTGTGGCAGCCATTCTGCTGTTCAACATTCAAATTATTTTTACATGTACATAAAATAAGATACAGTTAAGTTTCACAGAGTTTACCACCGCCGTGTGGAAAGAATGTATAATACAATGTAAAGCACTTTGGGTGTCTTGAAATGCTCTATATAAATCAAGTGAATTGTTAATATTTCATTATTAATATCTCAATAAATATCAGTAACTAAATTCATATAAAAGTACAAAATAGAAGTGCCTTATGTGAAGCAGTAATTTCACAGTCGTACAGCCTTTCGAACCTTAAGAGTGACCTCCTCAAATTGTATAAAATGAGGACAAGTTGCTGAATGTGACAGGGAGGGACAGACTTGGGAAATGTATAATAACTTTAATAACACCATATGATTTTCAGTTTTATCAGTCGTAACACACAGAGTTTGGAACAGTGCAAACATCTTATAACCGTACACAGTCTATGATTACAACCCAGGGACTCAGTAACTCTACAGTGCTCATTTCTTTGCTAATTACTATTTAATTTTTTTAGTGAATTCACATTACACTAAAAAGGTGGAACATTATCTAAATATGGTCTTAAGTGCTGTGCAGGACAACCAAAAGAGGGACAGGTGGTCACCCTAGCAACCATTGATCACAACACCATAGAAACGCACTGAATGTCATTCAAACAAGGCAGATTTTGCTCTTCTAGGTCATAAGGCATAGTTTAGGTCATAGCTGATCAAATAAAGTCGGTCCATTAAAATGTGTAATCACTGACAACACACAGGCTTCACTATGATTTGTTTTTATTTTTCTAAAAGACAAAATATGGGATGAGCAGCTTGTTTGAGCCTGAATATGAACAGGCCTTAGAATACATTTCAAAGACATGTGAAACTGAAAACACGGGTGCTACTATTGCATTTGAATAATCTGGTGACATTTATAGTCTTTATTGGAGCTCTTTTTAATCGCCTGGCCAGCCAAACCCACACCCTTTGACAAAACTTTACAAATACATGTGGGTCTGGAACCTTATCTCGTCTTCCCGATTTCAGAGGGCATGATTGACAGGTGGATTAACCAATCAGAGAGGCGCATGGTTCATTCAGATCAAAACAAACATGGCGGCTTATGACAAAATAACACAAAGGAGTGAGGAACAGCACGGGATTCTCCATCACTGACAGAAGCGCTAAACTCTTCTTTATCTCAGGTAAAATGAGTTTTATATTTTGTTCTGAATGATACGAGACACATTAGGACGGAGGTTTTTCAGGGTCTATGGTCCGATTCCAGAACCTAATGAATTCAGACTGGATGTAGGAGGGACTGGCTGGACAGGCAATGTTTTTAATGTCTGAATATGGAATTGTAAGTATTGTTTTTTTTGTTTGTGTTGTCTGAAAAGGGAGATCAAAAAAGTCTGGTACTCTCATTGCATTCCCTGGATATATAAAGATAAAAAAAATAAAATAATATAATAGAACATAAATAAACACATGCGATTTCATTGTTTACAGAGGACATGTCTGTTGTAAAACTGTCAGGGCTCACGGCTCATTGAAGTCACTGAAGTCGGAGGTTTGAGGAAATAACAGTGTTGTGTTGAAGAGGAAGGAAGACATAAACTGTGTCAAGACTATTCATATCCACAGAATACAGAGGACCAGGAACCACTGTCACTGCGGAGCTAATGAATGCACAATCAGGGGAAGTGTTACAAAGGGCACAGTATAGACGTTTAGATTTTAGACTAACTTAGGTAAATGAGTCTAGCAATTTCTAATGCAATGATACATGACATTTTTATATTACAGAACAAAATGGGCTACATGAATTGATTGATAACCATAAGTTGTATAAACAAAGCGAGTGTGACGTCACCCACAGAGTTCGGCTCCAGTGAAATGAAGCTCGTCGAGGCAAATAGTTACAGGAGTTCCATATTTGGGATTCCGATCGTGAGTATCAAAGCAACTAAAGAGCCAATCCGGAGCAACACCCTTCCCGAGGGTTTAGCAGGGAGCAGTTGCTTAGCCACGCTGTCAATCAAACCTGGTCCTAACACTAGCAGGAGCGACCTCTGGGAAAGAAGACGCCTGATTTACCTGTTATTAATGTTCATATCTTGATTTATGGACACAATAGTGAAATAAAAATAGCAGGATCATGTAGAGCGGGTTAATACGAACCAGAACAAAAATACAAGCCTGACAGCAGCAGTTACAGAGAGATAGGTGACAGGTCTTCAATACAAAGTGAAATGGATCCAGAGTCGAAGGAGCCGGAAGTGCGCCCATGATCACTTCCTGTTTGGAACACAGCGGCTAGCAGATTAGCTATGTCCATTTATATATACAGTCTATGTTGATAACACAAGCTCCAATCAGAAAAACCCTTTGCTCCTGAATTTAAAGGCACACTATGTAACTTGTCTCCATGGAGATGTGGATGCTTTACCTGGAATTTTCTACACTATGACATTAAACTGATCTATGTTGCATTTTACCAATTGTTTTTATTGCTCAAAAAAACTCGTAAAACATGGAATATTAGCGGACTTGCCTCTACTGATCTGACCTGTGTCTTGGCCTGCTTCTCTCCAAGGAGACAGATAAGCAGGTTACACAGTGCACCTTTAAAATAAACACTTGTATGAAACATTGTCTGACTTTGCTGATGATATGACGGCATGTTTTATAGCGGGTTTTGTGGCACGAGCAGTCATAACAAAGATGATCTGGATAAACAGAAATAGATATATTGACAAAACTTAAGGTAATTTAGTTAATGTAACGCAAGAATATAAGTGGCTGTAACTTATATCTGCTTTCCACATAACAGTGTTTTTACAGCATCCTGAACAATTTATGGCAGAAAAACAAGCACACTTAACATTATACACATATTTAACCAATTAAACCCAGGATTCCCACTTGCCTTGAGGACCATGGAAAAACCCTGTCCATCTTAAAATGATTATTGTAACGCTATTTTTGCTTTCGTAATGTTCTTAATTCAAAAGTGCTGCAGTTGAATCTCCAAAGAACAGAACCAATCCAGGAGCATGGGTGAAACCGGTGCTTAGACTGTAACCAGATCTCATAATGGGGTAATGGCGGGCGCCCCAGACTATAAAAAATAATGTTAAATAGTTTAGGATGTTACACTGGATTCCTGCAGTCAGAGGTAACTATAAACGATTGGATTAGAGAGACGTGTTAGAAATGTCTGGATTTTAGCTGATTTTGTTTTGTATGTAAAAAGCAGTAAATATGGGTTTCACCTTCCTGTTCATAGGTGCCATTTTGAGGACTTTTCAACATTGAAAAGACTGAATATTTTGAATTGTTAATAACCATGGCAATGGCGCAGATTTGAAGGCTGGTGGTTCAAATCTCCCTCTTGTTCATATTGTTACCTTGGTAAAGACACGTCACCCTTCTGCATGTGAGGTGCTGCTGTGATTGTTTATTGTGCACTGCCCAACGTGTAGTGTTTTGAAAAGCATATATTTAAGCATTTACAGGAAGTTATGCTTTTCTATTTAAAATACAGTACACTTTTACACTAAGATATGTTTTAAGCATCAGACATTTGTTACATATGACATGGTTTACATATGAAGTGTGGCCAGTGTCTGTAATAAATCTGACTGTTAAAGAGCCTATGCATTTAAACATATTTTTCGCTTGAATCGGGGGGGACCCAGCTACTCAAGTAAAAGTATAAAGTGATCACCACGTAAAAAATAAACCACAAATATTAAAGAAGACCTTTTGTGCTTGTGTCCACTATATCGTTATAATCTATGACATCCGTGGATCATTACGTTCTAATTTGCACATTTTAAATTGCAATATTCATCTAAAATGACTTAAAAGAAAGAAGTTCGTTGACTTCTGCATCAGAAAACTTGGGAGCTGATGTCACAGTAAACGTCATTATAACAAATCCGTGTAGCTGTGTCATATCACACTAGCGAGCAGCAGAATCACCAATTAAGAAAATAAAATTGGAGAACGTTACTGGTGGCAGTGAAAACGGGGACTGATCGGCAATATTGATCTGTCTTGAAAATTACCGATTAAAGATTGGTCAAAGATGCACGAATCACTTCAAAAACAACTTCGAGAGAGGAAATGAGAAGGAAGCAACTATAACATGGCTAAAAGCTCTGAAAAGTTGAGAGGTCTGATTAAGTATTTGGAAAGAATAAGTTGTATGGTATTGAAATAATTGAAATATAATAAAAATTGTCAAAAAAAAAAATCCTTCTCTCATTATTATCTCATTGGCATTTAGCAAATACAAATAATTGTGGTAATCCTAACTGACCTAAAACAGGAAAAGTTTAGCCTGATTTCATGTCAGTGAGAAAAAAAAGCGTATGTCTTTTTATAGTATATGTAAATTCTGGTTTCAACTGTATATATATACTGTATGTGTTCACATTGAATGGTAACTGTTGTCATAGCAATAACACTCAATAATAAGCTCTCTGACAGGATGTTTTGACAGTGTATTCATTATTTAGTCACTTGCAGGATACAGTCCATATTTGGATCGTGAGAAGTACAAGCATTTTTTAATCATGACTTGATAAGACCCCATCTGATTTTATTGCTCATAAAGGTTAATTCAGTCTCGTGTGTCTAGCGTTGCTGATGTAGATTGTCCAACCGATTAAAAATAAAAGTAATCTCTACACGGGCACTGCTGTGTTCGTGAGCCAGTACTGCTTTGGTGTAAATTGGGGAAAACTGTGACCGAAGTCGCCTCTCTACTGGCACCACCTGCTTATATCAGTTTAATGTCATACTGTGGAACATGTCAGGCAAAGCAATAACATCTCCATGGAGACGAGCAGGTGCCGGTCTGTCAACCTGAAAAGTTACATAGTGCTACATAAAAAAATTCTGAACTTTTGCAAAGATGTGACTTGTTGAAGCATTTTTTTAAACAACTACTTCAAAGGGCCAAGAACAAACATTATGAAATTGTTTAAATACATTGTCTTCCCGTAATGTTGTTTTTTTTATATTGCATTGCTCCGGTGGAAACTTCTCCGTAGATTCACAAAGGAACAGTTAAATACAGCTGCAGCCTCTACATTTGAAAATAAAGAGCATTATTACATGTAAAACCCATCGGACCATCAAATCCTACAACAACATGAGTGGACTTCCTCTCCTCGGGGCTGTGTCTGATAACACACTGCTTCTCTGTGCTTCAATTATAATGTTTAAGGAGCTTTGCCCACATGTGCACTGTTAATCTCCTCAATGTAAACTGGATCTTATGGATTTATAGCCTAAAGATACCTGGGTGTAGGAGATGTTATTCTAATCTTAAGTAGTCTAAACAGTGTACCAGTGTGGATAGATCTGAGTGTTAGTGCCACTTCCTCTGTATTAAAGGCCTGAACCCAATTTTTCCCCAAGTATTTGTTCATAGCCATTTCTACTTTCTAATCTATGCAAAGGTGATATTTTTAGTTAAGTCTATTGTTATGTTGTATCCCCCATAAAAAAACATACCCGGTTGCTCCAAAAAACATTTTGTCTTCTTTAAATATTTATTAAACATAGGTTATTTTTAAAGCTACCAAGTGTAAGTTAGTTAGTTTTTTTTCACCAGTAGATGTCAGATGTGAACCCTACTTCCCCCCTTCCCCTCTCCTGGCCTTTGTTCAAGCTTATCTGTGCTCACTATCAAACAGCAATAATGTAGATATCATCTAGTGGTGTTATGTGAGAATACAACGGGGCCGGGTCGGCCAATGTAACTGCAGATGGTAGCTTTATAGAAAATAAACATGTTTGACATGTTTTGTGAATATCTGGTTGTTTTTGGCATGATACAAATTCTCAAATGGTGACTGATATACCTCTGTATGAAAAACACAGAGAGAAAGGAAAGTCCAGAAGAGTCATCCTGCTCCTCCACCTTGCCTTGCCTTCATAGAAAAGATAACCTGCACATTGTGGGAACATCCAAACTCCACACAGAAAGGTCAACAGATTCGGGAATAGTGGGAAATGAATCAGTCAATTACAATTTTGAGTAAACCAGTAGTAAAAGATAACCATTATAACATTAAAAGTTAAAAAGGTTAAAAACTACTAAATTTTTGCACAATATGTCTCCTTAAAGTGGGATCAAACAGTAAATCAACTTTTTGGTTACTGTTTCTAGCCCTTTTTGCCAGTTTCAGTGCACACTACGTATATTTGCAGCTTTGTGTTCAAAAACAGTATGTGCTGCCTCCAGTGGCCTCTGCAAGTATGTGACAACATGCAGGACTGCAGTGATTACTGCAGTCCTCAGTCCTGGTTCTGCTGGACCACAGTGCAGTGTTTGACACCATCGACCACATTCTACTGCAAATGGATGAGGGTCAGTCCTGGGCACATCTACATCCTGCCCGTCTATGGGAGTGGATCTCTCCTTCACTGTGGTTCTCCTCCAGGTTTCTCTATTTCCCACTGTTTTGTTTTTTTTTTATTTTCCTTGCCGAGAGTGAGGTGTTCTAGAACAGTTTTCCATTTGCTTTTTTTTAATGAATGTTATGAATGAATGTGATTAATCTGCCTGTCTGTTATTGACCAATGTATGTTTCGTTTTCTAACTGTTGGTTCAATCATTCATCTTACCAAGCCTTAAGAGGCAGCTGCTGTTGTGATTTTGGGCTTTACAAAAATAAATTGAATTGAACTACCAGGACTATACCAGGACTGAAAACACCTGAAACCAAGAGTAAACCAAGGTTCAATCACATCTGCAGTCTTCAGACCAGTGGTGTAAAACACATAGTGAGAGCGTACTTGACATTTGGGGACTCAAACTCCTCATTGTCGTCTGGCAGTGGGAAGACCAGGGCGTCTCTCCTGCAGGGGGCAGCGGGGCCTATGGAGTAAGTCACTCCCATCGTACAGTTGAACTTGTTTTTCCTATAGGCTAAATAAAATGTTAAACAAGTTTACTCATATTGCTATTGTGACACACCGTAATGTGTATTCACATTATGTATTATTTTTTATGTAATGTGAAAGTCAAATTTGAGAAATAACTTTATTTCAGTTGTAATTTCACCCTCACGCCAGGCGCTTGACTCCCTGAGACGGTATTGTGAGGTCCTCCTCTCCAATATGGCAGAAGGAGGCAAAGAGGAACTGCGCGCTTGTCTGTCTCATAATTTCCCTGTGTTTTACTAATAAATTACTAATAACAAACACAGCTAATTGTGGAAATATAATTCAGTTGGTAAATACTGTATTTTTGTCAAGTTTGAGCCATGTGAAAAGACGTGAAGAGACGGGTCAAGGTGAAGCTATGGGCGCCATTTTGAGTTTATTGTACATTTATTTTAAGATCCTATTTTTGTAAACGAGGATTCATAAAGTGCTCTGACATTGTTTAGAGGTGCTAACATGTAAAGTGTAAGTTCATAGGTTCGCAAAGTGAAAGTTAAAAAGATCTCAAGCTAAAGCTATTTAAACTGCAAGTACCAATGCTAGACAGAATGTAGACAGAACTATAAAATGGAAATGTTTACTGTACATGATTTTTTATTGCATGATCGTGAATTGTAAAACAAGAAAAAGTTGTAAAAGCTAAGCATGGAAATGAAAATGCATGATTGTATTAATAAATATGGCAGAAATGAGGCAAAGAGAAACTGCATGTTTTTATGTCTCATCATTTCCCTGTGTTTTAGAGGAACATTTAATCTGCCCAACAGGCCCAGAACCTCGGTCTGTTACATTACTGCTACTGCTATTACTACTACTACAGTGCTACTACTGCAACTACTGCTTTAGCTCAAAAAACTACAAAACCTGGCATATATTCTAAATTAAAGCCATTTTACCATTAGCCAATAGGTGTAGGCTACCTGTAAATCAAGACTTCACCAAATGTAACTTGTTTCATCCCAACTTTGTTAAACTTCCAGCAATTCCCAAAGCAGGAGCCAGTGCTTTCCAGGGCTGTGCAAGATTGAAATGAAGAGTTTAACCTATAAAATATTTTTATTTTATCAGCTGGTAAATGTAACCTATTTTAAAATTATCTTTAGTTCCCCATTTTGGTAAATATATCAATAAAAAAGCCACACTTGACACAAAAACATACCTTTTTATTTGGCTGATTTATAGTTTATATAGTAAGGCACTATATTCTAAACTGACTGACATTAAATCCCTCATAACACATTTAGGACTGTACAATAGAAAATATAATTAGAGCACTAAATTTAAAAACACCAACTTTGAGGCTACCAGCTATTGTCTGCAGCCTCATTTGAGCAGCTTCTCTCCTCAGTGAACAAGCAGAGAGAGTTATTGCGCCCTCTGCTGAGAACAGTAACAATTTGTTAAAAAGGAGTAGAATAACTTTAACTTCTGTTGCTCAGATATTCATGGGTTTCAGATGTTATATGCAACGTTTTGAGAGTTTTTTCCCATTCAAACGATATATTTTAAATTGTTAATCACTACGGCAACAGCCCTAATCACTCCAAATCCCGTGGATAGTTCAAAAGGAATGAATTATGCACAAAAAGACCTTTAATTGTACAACTGGACTTGAAATTTTAGTTGTACAACCTAATACAACTTTTGACAGCCTGTGCTTATTTCTATGGTAACAGGAACTTTACTACAAAGTCATGGCAATGTAAGTGTTTGGTTTATCCTTAATTCGTGGCGCCATCTCCTGGTCACTTAATAAAATAACATTAGTTCACATCTTCGGCATCGTTCAGCTTCATCTTTGATTTTTATATCAATGCTATGGAAAAATAGACAGTGAAATTTTGTACCACGCCATAGACACATAACATGGATAAGAAAAACACATTTCAACTGGTGTTTAAAAATTCTCCCACAAATTTTGCCCAAACTACATCCAACATGTCTGTTGTGTGCAGTGTCGTGAAAAGCGCGATAGATGTATTTTTATAATTAATTTTTTCATCATGTTTATTAATTGTATTATATTTTTTATTATTATAAACTTTGGTCTTTCCAGTGCAGCTTCAATTAGTGCCATAGTAAATTGTAAAGCTGTGAGAACTTTTAATAAAGGTTACCATAGCAATAGACTAATGCCCTCATGTGCCATTGCCTTAGATGTGAAACCATCCATCATCATTTAACACATACAGCTATCTGCCAGTATACAAGAGTGAAGGATAGAATTCATTCAAAAAGACGGAGAATTAGCAAAAATCAGTTTTTAAACATTTTCATTCAATTCAAAGTACATTCTCTGTAAAAAGCAATGTTCAAGCTGCCCAAATATGGATTGTGCTGCAAGAAAATTAAAGGTATACTGTGTAACTTTTCTGGTTGAGGGGTAGAATGTTCCACAACATGGCATTACACTTATCACCATGAAAAAAAGGATGTGGCTAACAGGCCAAATTACCGGTCAGATCTGTGGAGAGGCAAGCTAAACTGGCTCATGAAATGATTCACAATTGAAAAGGTGCACTGCGTAACTTTTCTGGTGGAGCGTACGCCACGTATTTGTTTACGCTGAGATGCTCTTGCTTTGCTCCGAATGTTCCAAATATGGTATTAAAAATACATCTCTCCAGCATTTATTAAAGGTGCACCTCTTGCTTCAGTCCCCAGTCTGGAATGTTCCACACTATGGCATTACACTTGTTTATCTCCATGGAGACACAGCACCAGCACCACCAGGCAGATCTTATGTGGGAAGAGGCGACTCCTATCATAATTACAGTTAAAAAAATAATTGAATAAATGCAAGAAATGCGTTTAATGTCATACTGTAGAACATTCCACAGATCACATCTCCGTGGAGAAAAGTTACATAAAGCAATTACATTGGTACACACACCAAACCAAATTAGGACCACCTATGTACTGACTACCAGTTTCAGAACCAATGTATAGAACAATGTATTAAAAATTCATAAGAAACTAATTAAAAAACAGACAACACGAACATTTTGTTATAAAAATGAAAAAGATTCACAGTAAATGCTTAATCCCTACTGTAGCACCCAAGAGCTTTAGCAATACCCAAAAACACCAAAACAGAACATAAAAAAAAAAACAAAAAACAAAAAAATAAGACAGTCCATAGACTAGACTTTGTATAATGGAGCCCGCCTGATGACCTGCACAAAAAATATACTTTTTCCAACAGCACCTCTCGTGCAAACACTGGGGTCATTTAAGTGCACTGCCATGTTGGAATTTTCATTAAAATTAGAGCAGTAGAGGAAAATGTGGAGGCTTATTGTAGTCCGTTTTGTGGGCGTTTTAGTTTTTATTAAACAGCTGTAGCATCACTAACTGCTCCATTGTTCCCGCAGCTGGTCAAATTCCCCAAATGCAGGTGAAGCTCCTTCTATCTGCCTAGGACTCTTATGGATGACCCTGTGACATCGCTTCAAAGGTAAAGAAGTTAGGGGCTAGGACCTAGGAGCTATGATTTGAACAATTTGGAAGGAGCCACATTTTATCACTAACCAGTTCCGTTACGTGATGAGGTGATACTTCTGGCAGCTTGCGAAAAGGGAGTTTCAGTTTGTTTAATCTAGGCTTAAAATAAGGGCACTGAATTACTGAATTACCCCATGCAAATCAAGAATTTTCTTAAAGTTTAAGAATCAAGTTCTTAATTCGTGGGAACAAATTGGCTAAAGCATGGGTACAAATGACATGTTGTGACATGTAACTAAATCATAATTCAAGGCCACAATTTTGCATCTTTTTTCACGCAGGTCATCGGGAAAAAAAGTACATGGGCTTAATGAATGATAACCTAAAAATCAGATATTGTTTGTCCTTTTTATTGCAAGTAAAATGCAATAACAATTTAAACATTTTTAACAAAACAAGTTTGGATGGAAGTAAAAACTAGTCCTAATGAATCCCATAAGACTAAAAAGAAAGATTAAAAAAAACATCACGTATGCATTTAAAAACACAGGCTATTTTAATGTTTACTATTGTTAAAACGATCAAAGTGTCAAAATCTTTAATATAATCCATATTATTTTAAGTTTTGTGATGAGGGGTGGTGTTACGCCATGGCTGGGTTTTTTTTTTTTGGAACGAACAAAATGTACAATTGCAGCTTTTTTTTTTTTTGCTTTTTTTTTTTTAAGTGATTGGGTCCGTTTCACTCGTTCTCAAATGTCTTAAAAAAATATCTTATTCGGTCAAACCTGTTGATAGAAAACAATTTGACATAAAAGTGAAAAAAGTTGAGAGAAAAGACTGACTTTTGGTCTGGTTGATGGTTGATATTTCTGCAGTAGTGTGGGTGTTTCAACACAAAACATTTTAAGTCTTTAACAGCAGTTGATAACGTACAAGTTTTTCCTAGGGGTGGGTGATGTTTCAAAAAATATTAAATTTCTAAAAGTTGATACTTCACTGCGATTAGTTAAATCCACCTGTCACTGATGAAGAGCCTAAATTGGACTGACCAATAAAAAGGAGTGGGTGGGTTTTTCTATGACCGGGCATAGAGTTGTATTAAACAGAGACGTAACAAATAAAAATATGACGTTGACATGGATTGCTCAGCCCTAGTTGTTCCTGTCCTCCATCTCAATTTCAAACCATAAACTCCTTAAAAACAGCATACAAAGGTGATCTATTCAGACGATCAAAAAATAAAATGAATATTAGGCACTGGTTTATTGACATCCCTGCATTAGTCCTCAAAAAAAGCATCAACAGGATTTTTCCACAAGCCTTTCTGCAATTTATTAAGAGATAACCCTAAAAAAATAATACGACCATTTAAGATCTTGAATACTTTTCAACACAGTTCAAAGACAAGGATCAGTCAGAGTCCGACAGCTCAATGACTTCCTGAGGGTCACATTGCGTGGCTACGTTGACCTGGAAACAAAAAAAAAAAAATTGTATAATCAAAGGCTGTTTGTGTGTCAGCATCATAGACACAAACTTAGGGAACAGAGCGGGCCGTGTATGTTCAATGTCTGTTAGAAAAGGAGTTATAGTTTGTACAGTTTGCACATTTTTGTAGGGTTATAGAAAGGTAAAAGTCAAGACCTTGTTCTAAGGCTCTGGTCAAATGTAGGGCCTTTTAGTACGATAATGGTTAAGTTTAGGGCCATGTTGTAGGATTAACAGAGCCTCGTTGTAGGTTAACGGTTAAGATTAGGGCCAAGGTGAAGGTGGAGGTTATGGGTGGTTAGTTTCAGCCCTGATTTGGTAGTAGAGGATATTTAAATGCTTAAAGCCCACCTTGTTCTTCTTTGGAGGTGGAGTAGACTGAGAGCTGCTGACGTAAGGAGGAGTCTCAGCTCGAGGGCGCTGCGGGGAACTGTAGACGCCCATATCCAGAGGAATATCAGTGTCGCTATGAGAACAAACAAAACAGAAAAACACAGAGTGAACCTGTAGTCCAGCCAAACAATTTACAGTTTCCCAAATAACAAGTTATTTTATTGTTGTTTAATGTTTTGACCTACAATTTTTATTTTTACTTTGGTCAATTCGCCAAATGGTGAACAAACTAAACTCTACCCATTTGGATATGGACACTGTACATTATATTCCATCTGGTCAGCATCCTGGTGTAAAAGAATCAGGGATCTTAAAGTCAGGGCCGTGCATTCAAGAACTTATGGTGCTCCTGCTTTTGGCTAATCTTGGACCAACCACGTTTGAGCAACAGGCTAGCTCCGTGATGAGACGCCGCCCCTGCAGGCGCCGCCCCTGCAGGCGC
>KN483475.1:0-29710 GCA_000787095.1 Periophthalmodon schlosseri | reverse complement strand
CCGCCCCATAGCCTAGTTGAAATGAACACTCCACCATAAATAAATTTTAATATTGTCCTCTAGATTTTTTTCTTTTACCTTTTATGATGAATTAAGTCATGTAGTTAAACAACTAGAGGTACTTCGAGAAACGATATGGTATGGTGATTTTAACATCAACTGGTCTGACAAAGGGTTTAAACTAAAAATAATGACAAAATTAAACTACTAACAAATGATTAAAGGGTCCACCAGGATTACAAGACTAAGACCCTTATCCACATGGCATTTGCAAACAAACCTGAACAAAACTGACCATTAGAAGATGGAAGACTATGTATGAACAAGTGAGATTTGGCTTACAGTCTAAATTTAATACTGATCTGTTGTCCTTCAAAAAAGATTAAGAAATAAAGTGGTACAAGAACTGAGAAAAGCACAAGTTTCATATTATACTGATCTTACAGGCAACACAAAGGGTAACAATAATTCCCTTTGGAAACATCTAAATCATCTGACTACAAACAAGTCTAAAAGAATTAGTACTTTTGCCATTTATGGTAAATTCTCTGATGACAGTGCCACTATGGCTCATGAACTTAACACTTATTTTGTTAATATGGGAATGAATCGTCTCAAATGCCCTCTGCTGATTCTTTTTGTATAATAGAGACTTTTTGAACAATCTGAGTGACGTCTGTCTCATTCACCTTAATTTAAATCAAATGATATTTATAATATGAATTGTTGTTTTCTTTTCAAACTTTAGTGTAATAGTTAAACCTTTGACACACCTTGTCAATTTGTTTACAAGAAAATATAAACTTCCCCCTGGTTGGACGAAAGCAGTGATTGTGCCCATCTTTAAAACAGGAAGCCAGGACTCTATGTGCAACTACTGGCCAATATCACTTTTACCTGTCCCATCTAAATTGATCGAGAAAGTTGACACAACTGACTGACCACTTGGAGGCCAACCAGCTCCTACACCCACAACAGTTTACGTTTTCAGTGAAGCCATCCCTGGATAGGGGTGAGGTGGTAAGAGCTTGATCTTAAATTAAATGAAGGCAATTTGGATAAAAGCAGGCTGTGACTGACCGTTTCGAAAGCTTTTTTTAACATCTCCACTGAGGCAGTGGGATGGTTTGGCCCTTTTCTTCAGCTTTTCTCAGAGTTACAAACACACACAAAGAGCACATCACTTCTAAGGGTGTGCTCACACTGGCCCAATCGAACCGCTGTGCCCAAGCACCGATAGCCCCTAAAGCATGGTATGTTTGTAGGGATGGGACGATAAACAATAATATTGTTTATCGTGATAAAAAGGGTTGACAATAATCGTTCGTGGCACTTTATATAATCGTGATGATCGGCAACAGAGATAATCACCATTGTGTCACCAGAATGTGCAGGAAAAAAAAAACTACTTCTCCCTGATGATCTCCTCTAGATCACTGTTGTTTTCACTTATAACAAAGTACAATACTTTTACAGTTGTTTAAATATGGAAAATATTCATAATAAATTCATAATTATCGTGATATAATCGATAATCGCAATTATTTTGGCCCTGAGACACCAACTTTCAATATCGTCCCAGGCCTATACGTTTGCCCAGTGCAAGTGGGACGTGGCCCTTTTGGAGGAGGTGGGCCAAAAGGCAGCTGCTCATGTACACACACACACACACGATTTATGTTTACAAGCCCTGTGTTGTGCGTGGAGAGGATAGAGGAAAAAGTGAATGAACTCTGCTCCAAACTCACATCGAATCTGCGCTCACCTTCAGTAAAGACTGAAATTTTGTGTCACGATTATCATGGCCAAAATAATTGTGATTAACGATTATATTACAATTAATGATTATATTTGAAAGTTATGAAAGTGCCATGTTTAAACAACTTGTATAATTGTACTTTGTTCTCAGTGAAAACGACAATCTAGTGGAGAACATTATGGAGAAAAAGTAGCTTTTTCTTCAGAACATTCTGGTGATTCAATGGTCATCGTCTTGGTTGGTGATTATCACAATTATATAAAATGTCCTACAAACGATTATTATCTACCATTTTTATCAGGATAAACGATATAGATTATTGTCCCATCACTACTCAATAGGACCAATATGATTTATTTTCAAGCCAGATCGGTTTTACAGATGACACTTGCTTCTACTGTGCTCCTGCAAAAAAAATGTTAGCTTGGAAACACGAACCTGTCACATGTAATGGCGTGCTTGGACTTGGCTGATGTCATTTCCTCCCTCTTCCTCTTCTGGGATCTCGTCCCCCGGGTCATATCCGGGGCTGATGTGATACTGGCGGTCTCGCACATTTTCACTCCATTCTCCGAGACCGCCGTAATGTCCTTAGTGTCTTTGCCCTTAACAAGCACAACTGTAACCTCCTCCTGATTGGTGGATTTGACCGTCCCATTGCTAAGAGGCCTCTGTTCATTGCTGGCAGCTTCTTCTGATTGGCTGGGGCTGTCTCGGGGGGAGGTGGAGAGGGGCGTGAGGAGGGACTTGCTTTGTTGGGACATTGGACTGAGGTCACTGATGTCCTCCTCTTTATCACTCGCAGAAACACTGGGAGGCATCTGGTCCTTGTCGGCATAGTCAACAGCTTGCTCTGCCTCATTGGTCTCTTCCTCACTTGCACCCTCTAAATATAAGATAATAATACAAAGATTAAAAACTACACATTAGGAGTGGAAATTACAATAACATTAAGTGTAAGGTCCTATCTTCATGAACAGCTTTAATTGCAAATGGTATTTTATTATAGTCTGGTAATACTCCAGATAAGAACTAACAATTAAAATGGTCAGCAATTATTTTAGTACTCAACTAGTCACAATTATTCTGATTACATCATTGTAGCCCTAAAACATCAACAACCCCAAACTCAAAGACTTTGCCATTTTAAACCCCAGATAAATTAAAAAAAAAACATTATGACTACTCATGTATCTAACCTGCTCCGTCGAACTGAGAGCTGGCCTGAATCTCGTCCTCGATGTCTGGATCTGACGACTGATCCTCTTCATCCTCCTCTTCCTCTGGCTCTTCTTCCTCTGGCTCCTCCTCCTCTGGCTCCTCATTGTCCTCAACTCCATTAGCCTCAGATGCTTTACGATTTTTCAATGCATTTCCCTAAAATAGTTAAGACAAAATAATATTAATTTATTATTTTTGTTTTGGTGATGTTTTTCCTTGCTGAGGACAGGGGGCGCTCTGGGACAGTTATCCATTTGCTTGTTTCCTGTGAATTTGGGTAATCTGCCCGTTTGTTAAAAATTGTTAAAAATGTTAGAAACTAAAACCCTCTCACCTCACTACAAGAGGGTCCTGGGATTAAGTGCGCACCTCTTTATTTGTTTTGTCCTTTTTTGAACGCTTCAGTCTCTCCTGCTCTTCGGCGTCATCTTGCTTAGTGGCGTATTTTGTGATGACATCCTCCAATCGGTTTATGGCGAGTTCTCTGTTTGATCGTAGCCTTTTTAAAAGTGCTGGATTCTCAAGAGCTGGATCAGAAGCTTTAGAATGGAACAATAAAGGAACAATAAGGGCTGGTAAATTAGGTGCTAAAAATATTTGTAAAAAATAATAAAAATAAATAAACATTCACAAATTTTAAGCCTGAATATAACTACCACATTGGCTAGTGGATTTTCTAAACATAAGCACAAAAAAAATATTTGTAAGCAAGGTTCATACAATGAGCTAAAATTAGTCCACAATAAAAAAACAAATATTTTTTTTTGTTCATTTAAGGACAGAAAATCTCATCTCACCAGGTTTGTAGTTGTCCGTTAGGTGGGAGCCAAAGTTGTAGACCAGGTCCAGGTGGCGACGGTCCTGGATGCGACTGGCCGTGTCCCTGAAGGCCTCTTTGGCGATTTCTCCGAGCTGTTTCCGGGTCAGACACAGGTTGTAGCGCTCATTGGCTCGAACCACCTGCTGATAGATGTCTAGGTAATCAGGGGGGTTCTCTCGAGCTTCTGGGCCATTTATAAACTTCTCAATCTGGGAAAAAAAGATTCACATTAGAGAGGGGTGTACAAATATAAAAAAAATAAAAATAAAAGATTTAGTGATACATCATCAATGTTGTGGGCTCCAATATATTACCATTAATATTTTTATAGAGAAAGAAAACTAGCTTATACAATAGATTTGACATATTCACTGCAGTTAGTGGTTTAACAAAGAAATACTGATGTTAAAATGTATTTTGGTTCTTAAAAAAATAGTGCTATAATGCAGAGAATCATGTGCAAATGATTGATTATCGCATGCATCCCAAAATCGTGATATTCCTAGTATATGATTCCTAGTCCTACTGGAGAGATCAAATATTAACAACATTCACATCATAAATATAAATCGTGGGTGCTTAATGGATCACTCAGATACTGGCCAGTGGATTTTTGGTGCTTATGTTCTGCAAATCTGCCCCTACAAGGGAGGGCGCAGTTATTTTAAGTTCGGGAGAAGGACCACACCTCATGCACGTCTCTTCCTGTCCCTACCCTATTTATACCACCAACCTCCTCCCCTCTTCATCTACTCGTTTACTTGGCATTCCAACCCTCATTCCCTCCATCTTTCAGGTATGTGGGGGGCATATAAAGTCACAGTGCAGATCATCTCCTCAGTAGCCCTAAACCACCTTCGAATATTACTTTGTCAAATATCACTTGTCTACATCATTGCCTTCTTACATAATAAATTCAGGTTTACATTGTATTCTGAAGTTGTCGTCTTTGCTAGAGAAACAGATCTGTCAGAAAGTGTAAAACTCACCCTCTTGTTGATCTCAGGATATCGAGAGCCGCTGTAAGAAATGCGCTGTTCCAACACTCTTCCAGTCAAAGTGCTGCAACCCTTTAATTCACACAACTTTTCATAAATCTTCATCATCTAAAAAAAACAACAAAAACAAAGTTAACTCATCAAAATAATAAAAAGCGAAAATAAATTTGACCAGCACCATCTGACCTTGCGTTTAAGCTTGTGCTCCTGGATGTACAGGGAGTCCTCTGCTCCGAGGTCGTCTAAACTTAAATCAGCTTCTTGAAGGCGGCAGATCTCGTCATTGTAAACCTTCAGCAAATTTTCCAAGTATGCAATCTGCAAGAAAATAAAACTATTCTTGGTATTTCTGCTTATTAGGGATTTTTTTTTAAACATACTTCAAACAATCTTTAAATGGTGTATTGCATTAAGTGGATTAAATAAGTCAAACTAAAATCAGGACTATAATTATAATGGCTAATGTTGGGTACATCAGCTCCCAGGAGGTGGCTACAAAATTAACTAAAATGTATATTACATTTATCGTTTAATACTTTATGGACCTGCCATTTCATTGATTAGGCTGATCTGATCTTAAAATGCACAAGAGCCTGGAGGCAAACTTAATATCTAAAAGTTTCATGTTTTTTTCTTATGCCAGAATGAAATTTCTAGCATTACTGAGAGAGAGCACACAAGAACACAAGGTGGGACAAATGAAAAGAATTGTTAAGGGTATTGAGATTAATAGTAGGTTAAAAGTCCAAGTTTTTGTTGCATTATATGTTGCAGATATATATATTGCAGATGTTGCAATGCCAAGCATTGTGTTGAGGCTTTATGTTTATTCACTGACCTGTTTCTTTGATTTCCTGGCAGTTTTTCGGTCTGATTCACCATCCTCGTTCACCCCTGAGGTAGATGGCTGTTCCTCCTCCTCCTCTGCAGCTTGAGAGGAGTGCACATTTGAAGTGGATTTTGAGGTTGATGGTTCCTGTTTAGAGAGACTCTGCCTCTTCTTGACCCCATGCTGCCGTAGCACCGTGCACAGTTCATTGATATAGACGAATGTTTTGGAGCGGTTGGCCTGAGCACGGGTTAAACATCGCCCCAAAAAGTTTCTGAATTCCACAGATGAAAGGAACATGGGAGAGGCCTTGGTGTGTTTTGTTTTGAGAAAAGTAATAACATCAGGGCAGTCCTGGGTCTGCGCTGTACAGTGCTCTACAAACTAAAAAAAAAAAAAGACAGAAAACTTGTAGTTATTGTACAATAACACCATGAAAAATGTCTACAAATTATTATATGAGAAAATAGACAAGAAACACATTGTACAACCAAGTAAATAACATGACAAGTAAATAACATTTACTCCACGTGAGATTAGTTATGGAGTAATGTAGAACAAAACAAAAAGAAAAGGGTTATCTTAATGAAAGTGAAAGTTACTGAAAGAACACACACTCAAACTCAGTTGGAAACTTGTTTTGATTGGGTGCAAAATGTTCACGTTAACAAGTACTACCTCCAAGAATGTAATCAAGTTTATTCTAATCTCACCTCATTGAACAGCTTCTCGTTCTCCACCTGAAGGACGTGTGCCTCTTTCTTGGCTGAGGCAAAGGGGGACTGTGTGATGTGGGTTGGCGCAGGCTGCTCTGCTTTGAGCTGGGAGACCAGTTTGGCATTTTTTCGTGAAGACCCTCTGGAGGCTGCAGTCGATGGCTGAGGACTCTCCTCTTCATCATCGTCATCAAGGACTATAATTTTATCTGCCATAAAGGCAGGAGCTACTGCCATTAGAAAGTTAGCTCACTACACAGTGTACTTCTGTGCGTCTGTGGAGAAAAGATAAGAAGTACAGGGCTGATTACTACGATGGAACTCCGCTCCAAATTCGCCCCTATAACGGCTCTAGCCTCGATGAGCTTCATTTGACTGGAGCCAAAGGCTATGGGTGACATTACATTCTCTTAGTCCACTTCTTTATCGTTTTGGCTGTGGGAACCATAAACTGTATGAAGAATAAAATGTTGGTCCAATTGACTTTTTTGCATGTTATGAATACAATTAATCCCCAAGGATTTGTGATAATTAGATAATTTTGGTCTTTTAATGTATATTGTGGGGACAGTACAGTCTCTAGTGGTTATGTGCTCATTACTCTGCTCTATTCAGGCTTTGATTTTGCACTGTTGGTTAAAAGTTTAGCTCTGTAGGCTGATGCATGTGGCAGTGAGAAGGTATCAAAGAAACACGAAAGACATTTTTTGACCGCGCTAGGGTTGCCCTTGTGTGTTGCAACACTTCTATGAATTTCACTGGCCTAATACAAAGTATGCATGTCTCCCATCCCATAGGGGTCACTTAAAAGGTGGCACTGTAGAGACCATGTAAAATATTGGTATGAGTATGGGTATTGGTCTTTATGGGTCATCTCTATTACACTCTGACATTGGTTTGAGTCAGAGTGCTAGTCACTTACAATGGGAGCTTCAGAGGGCACTGTTTGACATCTCAATGTAATCAGTGGCAGCAAGTGTATAATTCATAATTCAAGTTTCAACACGGTCAGACCAAGCATATGCGTGTAAGATTATGTTGGGGTTTTTTTTAGGAGCCTTTGAAAAATTCCCCATATCCATAATATAATGTTTTGCATCTTCTCATGGATAGATTTTGATCCCCAAGTTTTGTACAAATTGAATAATGTTGGCATTGCATGTCTATGGTGGAGGACGCTATAGTGTACACTTTTCATATGCTCCATAGTCCGTTATTATATTCAGGCCAAAATCACGCATTAGTGATTCAAATTTGAGAAGTCATAAAAGAAACAAGAAATTAAGGTGTTTCTCGCCGGCGGTTAATGCAAAAACCGTAAAGCGTATCCCAAAAAAATGCTTTTGAAAATCTGTCTCAACATGTGACATGCCAAATCTGCGCCCATTTGGACCAAAAACCAAAAACTAGATGGGCTTCATACAAGGGCAGTGAAAATGACAACAGAATTTCAATATGGCCGACTTCCTGATCATCATAGGGCAATACTCCAATTGAACTTTAGGCTTGTCTCATGGAGCTCTTCATGAGCCTACTCCAAAATGTGAGTGTTCCCACACCGAACAGGACCCAATTAGTGGTCGCGGCGTTGAAATGGTACACGTCGGGCATTGTCGTGATGCCAATTTTACCACGTTTTTTGCCGGGCCGGTCGATCATATACCCCCACGTGAGACTTTTAAACGATGTTCAGGGGGTCAAAAATGCAATTATTTTGGGGCATTGGTATAATAATAATACCAATGCCCCTCGCCAGTTAGGCCAATGAAAGTTACTCTTCAAGCTCGGTATCGAAAGAAGATGAAAAACTAACTGTAGTAAGATTAGACATAGTATGGCTGATCACATGAAAATCAAGCAATTTTACGTTAAAAGAATTTCAAAGGACTCACCACTGAATGGGAATGAACAGATTGAGACGAAAACAAAACTAGTCACAGTTCCTCAGCGATGCATTTTAGTGATCCACATTAGCCGTGACGTTAGCAAGCAACAGCATTAGCTACTCAGACCTGACAACGGTCATTTGACGCCATTAAGCCGTTCGTTATCTTGCGGTACTGATCTTAGCCCACAACATTAGAGGTACCATGATATCAATAATCACTTGTTATCGTTCTAACTCCCAAACAGCCCGAACAATTCCCGTGACTTGCTCCTACTCTTTTGTGTGGAACTGTGGGTAAGAAAAAAGAACGCGCCTTTGAACAACGCGGCTCCTGATTGGTTAATGTCGTGCTCTAATGAGTAAAGGCGATGTTCATTGGTCTTAGCTTTTCTTGTTTACGCGCACAAATCATCTACGTTTTCTCTGGGATATACGAAGGTACAATTGTTCCAAAACGTCATGTGTAACTGTTGATTTCTATGCTGGTAAATAATAATAATAATAAAAAAAAAACTGTAAGAGCAGACGGTTTTTTGTGCATAGTCTATTATGCTTAGTTTATCTGAGGGGACAATGTAGAGTTATTAAAGAAGAAATATTATGCATTTATTTAAGAAAAGGGGGAACAATGCATATTATAATAATACAGTTGTATTTTTTCAATCGTTTTAGCACATTTTTTAAACTTGGATTAGTTTGATCATTTGATTCAAACATGTCTCTGAACAGGGGCACAGGTCAAATCATCTGGAACATTTCTTGCCAGTTCCCACAGTTCTCAGGCTCTTAGAACACTTAGCACAGCTCTCATTCACAAACATACATGATCAGTGAATTCAGTACCACAAGATTGTTCACATGTGGTAAAAGATGTTAAGATAAACTCTATCACTTTGTAGAAACACAAACAGAACAGCAACAATCTAACTGCAAAGGATTTCACACATAAATCAAACAGGGAGAAGGGTCTCAGCTGAGAGTGCAGACTGTGTGACAAAAGACATCCTACATACAGTATACTGTATATCCAGTGAGGTGTGGTGTAAATGTGTTGACATGTTATTCCAACATCTTTCGGTCTTCAACATAAATAGCCTATCTTTGATCACATACAAAGTTTGTAATTGGTAATGTGCACATTTGTTTTATTTTTTTACATACATTTTTTTTTCAATTGCTTTGACACATTTTCTGAAACTTTCTGGCATTTCTTTTGCACACTTTGCAAAACTGTTCACACAAGCCACAAAACAATTCATAATGTACAATTCAAAGTAAACTTTGTGAAGAAACCATAAAGCTCTCACTTTGTGGTTAAAATACAAATACAATGATCGGACTTATAAGCTTATCAAACCATCATCCAGACACTGGCCAGAGAATAATACAACATTTCTTGTTTGAAAAGTGAGGCACATACATATTACACAATCAAAGGGAACAGAAAAGCACAATTTTCAAATCTGTGCTTTTTAGCAGTTGGCATTTAAACTGTGTCAGACGTGGTGCTCCAGCCAGTGTGTGGATGTGGTTAGATAAGTTTGTACATCTGATGTGTGCAAAAGATTTGCCAGATTTATGAAAAGTTTCAGAAGATGTGCCAATGTGATTTAAAAAAAAAAGGAAAAACTTTAAACAATATAAATGAAACTTGCTAACTGGATTTACAGTATTTTATCCAAATATGCTTAAGAAAATTGAGATAATTATATGTCTCCTTTAAGCTCACTACGTCAAAGATTTGCAATGTCAGTTCATAACTAAAAAGCCAACAGGGGTAGGCCAAGTGTGCAATAACAACACCAAAATGTATAATTTTTTTTTAAATTTTAGATATCCAGAGTGCTTGGGGAAGCCTACCCAAGATTAATGGAACTGCATTGGGCATGGCTTCTTCAGGTAAAAAGGCAATCATACAACTGCACAATCTTTCAATCCTTCCCCTCTTATTTTCATTTGACGTGTGATATGTGAAGAGTATTTGTGATGAGTGGACAATTTGTTTTTACAGAAAGCTGTGATCAGAGAAAATTAAGCCCTCTTCTACGGAGCTCGGAAGGATACACAGCCAAACTGGCAAAATGCAGGTAAATTCCTGGGTCAGGATGCATGAATGAATGGGGCTTATGTCTCTATTTTACAGTGTGCCTAGAAAAACTAAAACAAATGATGTTTGTCATTAGGAATCCTGCCCTATATGTACTTCTCTGTACCCCGTGAGTGAACAGCCGCACGTGTGAGGGAAAGCTTGTGTGGGCAATTACAGTGTGTCGTATCATTGTATAACTTAGTGTGTTAATACTACATGTATTTTTCTTCCTAGCTCTCCTGCAACAAACATGTCTGAGCCAGAGGAAGGTTTTTCCTGGAACAGCGAGCTGTCCTCAAGTACAGCAGCTGCTGGCAATGATATTCTGTTTCTCAACAACTGAAATTATATTATATAACACTAGCCTATAGACTATAACATTAGCCTTGTGTGTTATACTATTTAATATCTATCTATCTATATCTGGAAGACTATAGCGGATTTATGCAGGGCGATCCAACTATAGAAAGCCAAGTTGCTTGTGGAAAATGAGGACATGTCCTGTCTAAAAAGAAGTCTAAATCTTTTGGATCCTGAGGCACATTGATTTGTTTTTTATAAAATCAATAACACTAATTGGGCAAGCCCTCTAGTCTGAATGTTTAACCAAAACTTAAGAGTACTGTTACACTGTACAATATATTACTCAAGTAGGAGTAAAAGTATGGGATCAAACTATGGGGTCTAACTATCTGAAAAGTATATTCAAAAAGTTACTGAAGTAGATGTAAATGGCTAAAAGCACAGGTTTGGGCTGTCTGCTCTCTACCAGTGTATTGTCCCCTCAACATAGTGGAGGAGTTTGAGCACCTGAATGATCCTAAGAACTATGTTGTTGGGGGCTTCTTAGCACTGGTAAGGTCTCCCTTGGCTATAGGTGACAAGCCAAACCCACAACAGTTCAAAGGTCCTTTATAAATAGTAATGGATCAAAGTTGTTCACCATGTCCCCCAGATAAATTCTGGCAACTGTCCGACAGTGCAGCAGTGCTTCACCAACACTGTTTAAAGTGCGGGTGGACAGCTGCTGACCTCGACTGGGGATGTTGTCGGACAATCATCCAGCTCCAAGCTCCTTGGTGGCAAGGCTCCAGGGATGGATGAGATCCGTCCTGAGTATCTTAAGTCTCTGGATGTTGTGGGGCTGTCTTGGCTGACATGTCTCTGCAACATCGCGTGGCGGTCGGGGACAGTACCTCTGGACTGGCGTACCGGGGTGGTGGTCCCTCTCTTTAAGAAGTAGTATCCTGTGCGGTTGCTCTAGGAATATGGGGTCGGGGGCTTTTGCTAAGAGCTGTTCGTTCCCGTATGACCAGAGCAGGAGCTGTGTTTTCATTGCTGGTAGTAAGTCAGACCTCTTCCCAGTGCACTAGTTCTGTTCATTGTTTTTATGGACAGAATTTCTAGGCGTGGTCAGGGGCCAGAGGGGGTCACACAGGATCTCATCTCTGCTGTTTGCAGATGATGTTGTCCTGATGTTTTCATCGAACTAGGACCTGCAACATGCACGGTTTGGGTGAAGGGATTAAAATCACCTCCTCTAAAAGGCCATGGTTCTCGACCAGAAAAAGGTGGCGTGTCCTCTTCAGGTGGGTGGAGAGTCCCTGCCTCAAGTGGAGCAATTCAAGTATCTCGGGGTCTTGTTCAAGAGTGAGGGAAAGCTGGAGCGTGAGATTGACAGGCAGAGGATTGGTGCAGCCTGTGCAGTGATGCGGCCGCTGAATCGGACTGTTGTGGTGAAAAAGGAGCTGAGTCAAAAGGCAAACCTCTCGATTTATACCAGTCAGTCTACGTTCCTACCCTCACCTATAGTCATGAGCTTAAGGTAATGACCGACAGGACAAGCGGATACAAGCGGTCAAAATGAGTTCCCTTAGAGATAGGGTGAGGAGCTCAGTCACACGGGAGGAGCTCGGAGTAGAGCACCAGCACCGTACGGATCGCTTTAGCTAAGGTGTGGCTACACAAGAAACAAGATGATTGGGCAAGAGAGAACAGACTCAAGACGACAAAAATTGATTCCCAGTTATAGCAACTATATATGTTGAGCCGGCCTTCTCCGCAAAACAAAGCACGAATTCAACAGCTGTTTCCTGGCGCAGAAACTCAGAGAAGTAAAATAAATGCTGAAAAAGCTGATGATAAACCAGAAGTTGTTTTGTTTTTACGCAAGTTTTAGCCAAGTCTCACACTGCCACAAACTACGTCTTTTTGTGAATTGCTGAAATCGGCCTTATACTTACGAGTATAATTCAAATGTGATTTGATTTATTAAGAAAACGTTTGTAATGTTTGGGACCTTTTTTACTGGGGCACGTGCTCCAGTATAAATCGACTGGATTTTAACTTGGGTCGGGCGGGGCGGTTCAGAAAAAAGCTGACCCGTGTATCACTACTATGTATGGATTCTGTGGGAGTCAAGTTTAATTCATATATAACAATGCATGCAAATTCACTGAGTGTTGATATTTTGTTATAAATGCTGTTTTATGTTTATATCAATAATTTCATATTGAGAGATTTAATATTTGATTTATATAAATAAGATACATTTATTTTATTGCATTAATGTTGATTTTAATAAATGTTACGTAAATATGTTACCGCCACTTTAAGAGCGACAGCGCACACGAGAGAAAAAAACACACCCTTTGAAAACGTGCTTAGTTGAGGCAGCGCAGAAAGACGGAGCCAAATGGTTTTCTTACCGTAGTATTGTTTATTTTTGATATTTGGCTTTGATTATTCCTGTAAAAGAATTTTGCAAAACTGTGAATTAAAATTTTGTTAACTCTTTTTTTGTTTACATCGGAGTCCGGTGGAAGTTATTTTTCTCTTCAATAAAAATACCCGAGTAACACCAATGGACAGGCAAAAACAGGCCTCAACCCGCACAGATTCAACAGCACTAAGTACCACAACGAAGTGTGACACGTTTCTCACTATAGTTCAAATGGATTAAAAGCAACATAAAACGTGAGGCCAGGTATCAGGCTGTGTAAGTCTTTAGTGTTGCAGTGTCTGAACTCACCTCACAGACAGGGGGCGCTCAGTGCGCTGACAGTAGGGACAGGGCACAGAGAGGCAGCTGGGGCCCCACTAAGAACCACTAACACAGGAGTTGGACACAAATAAACAGTAGCATGTGTAAAACACACATTAGGTTTAATAAAAGTTGCTTATAGTTGTACTATAATATAGGATATATTAATATGGGTAGAATATAGGTAAAAAGCCTCTTAGGAGATAATTCTCAGTGAGGCTGCTGCATCCATTTCTTCTTCTAAAATTCACCAGATTACAGGAAATTACATCTATTTTGTGCTAAATTTCCTCAAGGGCAGCCACCCCTGTCTGAAAAAGGTACAATGAACCTCCAAACGATTAAGGATGCAGATGCCCTGCCCCACCTCGAAGAATCGTTCTCTGCTGTCACTGGTTCGAGATGGTTCTCAGTCGTCGATTTAAAATCTGGTTACTATCAGATCAAAATGAGTGAAGAGGACAAGCCGATGACCACATTTGTTACCCCCTGGGCTTCTGGGAGTTTAACTGAATGCCACAAGGTGTCACCAATGCTCCCAGCACATTTCAGCACCTGATGGAACGATATATGGGAGACATCATCTTTTCGGGTAGCTTGGAGGAACTTGAAAGAAGGCTCCTGAGAGTCCTGAAGCTGCCACCAGAAAAATGCTGGGCCACATTGTTTCTGAAAAAGGAGTTGAAACAGACCCAGAGAAGATCCAGACCATAAAAACCTGGCCAATCCCCACCACATTAAAGCAACTGAGATCATTTCTTGGCTTTGCTGGATATTATCACCGTTTCATAAAGGACTATGCTATCATTGTCAAACCACTAAACAACCCGACTCATAGATACTCACCTGCCTGCAAGTCAAAGAACCAGAGACAAACCAAGTCATCTTTCTTCAGTCCAAACCAGCCATATGGTGAAAGATGGAGTCCAAACTGCCAACTCGCATTCGGAACACTCATCGAAAAGCTCACCATTGCTCCAGAACTCGGATTCTTAAATCCATCCCGTCCATGCATCCTTCACACTGCTGCCAGTGTGACGGGGCTAGGAGCAGCGTTGAATCAGGAGCAAGAGGGACAACTCCAAGTCATAGCCTACACAAGCCGTGGACTATCCCAGAGGGAAAGCCATTACCCAGCCCATAAACTTGAATTCCTTGCCCTCAACTGGAGTGTAACCGAGAAGTTTCAGGACTATCTCTACGGAGCTGACTTCACCATGGTTACCAACAGCAACCCGCCCACATACATCCTCACTTCTGCAAAACTGGATGCCCCAGGACACCGCTGGTTAGCTGCTCTATCCACGTACTAATTTAAACTGCTGTATTGGGCTGGAAAACAGAACAATGACGCTAATGCACTCTCCAGATGACCTCTCCAGACGCCTTCACCCATGCTCCAATGACAAATCTCCACCAGACCATGAACTCATCCAACATTTCATTACCCAGCACATGGCTGACTGCGATGCTACTCCTGAGGAGATTGTTACTGCCATCTGCCAGATGGCAGTCAGTCATTTGGTCAGAGCCACCCAGCCAGAAGACCTTGGTCTTGCACTCTTTGAGTCCATGTCCATCAGAGCTGACACGATCCCAGACAGTTGCAGCTCTGAAGGGAGGTGGTGTATCAGCTTGTTCTTCCCCCTGAAGCTATGTCCATTGGTCCGGCTACATGGGGATAGCGCGCACCCTCAATCTAGTACGCACAAGATTCTACTGGCCCAAATGGCAATGGATGTTGAGCAGAAGATTAAGAGCGGTGGCTGCTGTGTGTGCCAGAGAGCAGCCCCACTTGTCAGAATTAAAACATCACGTCCATTTGGACTGGTTTGTATGGAGTTCCTAAGCCTCTTAGCCCTGACGGACCATTTTACATGTTGCCATCCCCACACCCAACAAAAAAGCAAAGGCCGTGGCCAAGTGTTTGTGGGAGAGTTTCATCATCTTCTATGGGATACCGGAACGGATTCACACTGATTAAGGTCAAGACTTCGAGCCAAGGCTAATAAAAGAACTGTGCCAAGTTGCTGGTATCCACAAAAGCCGAACATCACCTTACCACCTGAGGAGAAATCCAGTTGAATGCTTCAACAGGACATTGCTTGCCATGCTGGGAACTTTGGAACCAAGGCAAAAGTCAAGATGGAAAGAGCATGTGAAGTCACGGGTTCACCCATATACCTGCACCAGTAACAATCTTACCGGATACACCCCATATAAACTCATGTTTGTCAGAACATCTCAGTTACCTGTGGTCCTTCCGTTTGATCTCCCTGTGTGTGAGACCCAGCACAAGAACCACATGCAGTACACAGACACAGCTGATTTGGTGAGAAGTTTCCCTCTGTAGTAAGGAGATGGCAATCCCACCCATCCCTGAATATATCCATATGAACTTAAATGAGTGAGATGAAAGCATAATGGCAGAAAAACAGGTGCAGACTGTTGTAAATATCCAAATGTCCTTCCTCTTCAAACTGGTGCAGGATATCATAGAAACGGCTTGTAGCTGCTGTGAACACATCTCGCCACATTCTTTGTGTAACATAAAAAGCAAAAAGTAGCATATTCCATAGCTCCTAACTCGCCTCAAAGCTTGAGGTTTTGATTTATGGGTTCCCCACAAACACAAGTAGAGTAAACTTCACTTCACAACTTCATGGAGGTGTTCTACAGTACTGTCCTGACTAAAGAGCAACATTTTAGTTATAGTGAATAAAGTTTCCGTGAATGCTGTCCCTCAGATTAGTGCTATGTTTTAGTCATAGTGTGCCCAATGAGCCCATAATCTTGGAAATTAGTCTGCACAAAACCATCCACATCATGTAAATAAAAAGTACAGTATGTAACTTTCTGGAGGTGGCAGTCACCTGCATAATTCTATTGTAATAATAATGACAATGAGACGGACTACAGTAACGCAACATCTGGCATCATGTTGTCACAGCAATAACCTGGTCCTAAACATCAAGAAGACCAAGGAGATTATTAGTCTTCACTCCTACAATGATTTGTCCCGTTGACAGATTTTATTTTTCTTTTCCTACTAACTTAAATAAATACATTTTCACATTTTTCAAGTTATTGCAATAAGTGTGTCATTTGGGACATGTGTGTCTGACAGTGTAGAGGGCAGAGTAATGAGTTACATTCATCTACAGTATTAAATTATCACTTATTTAAACAAGTCACTTTCAAATCCTTTCTACCTAGAAATAACCTCAACAGATAAACATGTAAATATTGTACCAAAATAAGAAAAGTGAACAGGAAAATTGGAAGTAGGTTGAAACCTGTTTAAAGGTGCAAAAGGGATAAAAGTACTTTGAAGATTTACCTCCATTTAGAAAGCAACACAATCTATAAACTGAAAACATTTCAGTCTCAAATGGTCACATCACGTTTCTTCATGTTTCGACAAATGTTCTATTGTGGACAAAATGGACAAAACAACCACCAACCATCGGCGCTGAGGTGGTAGAGAGGATGCCCATCTTTAAATTCCAGCGGGTGACCATGACTGAGGGCCTGTCCTGGGGCATTCACACTGCCTCAGCCATGGGGAAGGCCCAACAATGCCTCTACTACCTGAGGAAACTGAGGAGCGCCAACATCCCCAGAGCACTGATGGTTCTACAACTGTGCCAGTACTGTTCAGACATACGGATTATTAGTGTGGATCCCCAGCTGCACTAAGGCTGACCAGCAGGCACTGCAGCGGATAGTGAAAACAGCGGGGAAAATTATTGCGACGACTCTCCCAGAGGTCAGTACCATCTACACCACTCTGTCTGAGGAGAGTGCACAATATCCTGCGCAACCGGCACAACCCTGTTCATCACCTTTTCCACCTGCTGTTGTCAGACAGAAGATGCAGGCCCATACAGGTGGTGTTTATTACACGTGCGCTGTTTATTTCATATGTGTTTGCGATGTCATTATTGTGCTCATGTTTACACTGGGTTATTTATGGGGCTATTTGGGCGCTTGCATCTTTTGTATTGCACTTTACATCAAAACTATGCAGTGCTTGATGCTATAAACATAATTTTGTTGTTTTCTTTGACCATGACAATAAAATCTAGTTTGTAATATAGATAACTCTTTAGTTTTTCCAAGTCTACAGCATTTTTTTCTGGTTTTCTGCTTAAAGAAAAAAAAAAAAATACAGAAAAACTATAATAACACAGGCTACAGGCAATTTATGAGTCTTTCACTCCAGCACTGCTTTTCAAACAGTGCCCAGACAGTGGTGCCCGTCTGTGGTGCCCCGTCTGTGTGCATGCAGTAGAGTCAGCATGTGTGATGATGCTTTGGTTTTTGTTTCTTGCTTTTTTGGATTTGGATTCAAAACGGACTAAATCTGATGTCAATTCCAAGATCATTCTTTAAGCATGTGAGGGTGGTTCTTGCAAGATTGTTATTGGACATCACAAATACATGATTTAAAAATCAAGAGGGGGGATTAGGTAGGCTATAAAAGATTACATCAAATAAAATAGGCCAACAACATACAACAAATTTGGGTCTCTTGGGTGTTTTTTCATAACTTTTTTTGAAAAGCCATCAGCGCCTCCAAAAAGAACAATGTTGTACCTTTGGGGAGAAAAGGGAAATGATAACAAGTTATTAGCCAACGCACTAACACTTACTTTGAGATTTAAGACTAACCATATTGACCTGATGAGCGTTTGTGTTAATGTGCCTGAGGGATTTGGGGCTTGGTACAGAGTATGTATGAACAACACAATGTATTAGCGTCGTCCTTGCGATACATGGAAGTCCTGGCCCTTCTCCATTGCTCTACATGTCCCTTGGCCTTGAGTTGACCCTTCATCATACATGAGGGCAGGCCTCGTGTGTGTGTGTGTGTGGGGCTGGGGGGTCCCGGTAGTTTTATCATTCATGTCAGTCTGTCAATCTACATATAGTTATGACAAAACTGGGGAGTGACATCTACTTTAATTCACAAAACCTTAAGATCACGTGCACATTTTTCCCCAATATATTTTTATTTACATTCAGCATAAAAAGCAGACAGATCTATTATTAAACCTAATTATGTGGTCTCACGTAACCATAGGAAAATAGTCAAAATATACATATTGCCTTTTATTTACAAACAACCAATTTGCATTTTATCTTTTTTTGTCAAATATACACACATTTGAACAGTAAACACACCAACTTAAATATCTGTGTAATCCCTTAGTCGTCCAGGTCTGATCCCTGGCAAAAGAAAAATAAAATCTGTCAGCTGGACAAATCGTTGTAGGAGTGGAGATGTTTCGCTGCTCATCCATCCTTCTTCAGTTCTGGTCAGATTACTGCTGGATACTGCCTTATATCTATCTATCCATCTATCTAGCTCCTCCCTTCAGATATATATAAGGCAGTGTCCAGCAATATCTGACCAGAACTGAAGAAGCAGCTTGGATGAGCATTGAAACGTCTTCACTCCTACAACGATTTGTCCAGTTGACAGATTTTATTTTTCTTTTGCTACTAACTTAAATAAATACATTTTCACATTTTTCGTTATTCAATAAGTGTGTCATTTGGGACATGTGTGTCTGACAGTGTAGAGGGCAGAGTAATGAGTTACATTCATCTACAGTATTAAATTATCACTCATTTAAACAGTCACTTTCAAATCCTTCCTACCTAGAAATAACCTCAACAGATAAACACATGTAAATACTGTACAAAAATAAGAAAAGTCAACAGGAAAATTAAACATGTTTCAACCTACTTCCAAAGGTGCAAAAGGGATAAAAGTACTTTGAAGATTTACCCCCATTTAGAAAGAAACACAATCTATAAGCTAAAAAAAATTCCAAACCCAAATGGTCACATCACGTTTCTTCATGTTTCGACAAATGTTCTTCACAGAGATCTGATGTTTAATTCTTTTTCTGTAATGAAAATAACAATAATACTCACTAATTATAGTACTGTTATATAGTATATTTTTAGGCATTGTACAATGTTTTACCTTTTCATCAGATTCATCATCACCTGCAAGCATTTAAAAGAGAAAGTTAGTGTCGGGCAGAGAAGGAGAGAGGGAGAGAGACAGAGAGGTGAGAAAAGAAGAGAAAAAGAGGAGGAGGTGAAACAAAAAAAGTGTGGGAGAAGAAATAAAAAAAGAGAGAAAACGAGAAAGAGTGACAAAAAATAGAGTGTGTGCGAAAGGGAAAGACGGGGAGACAAAAGAGAGAGATGGGGAGAAAGAGAAAGGGAGAGAAAGGGGCAAAAAGAGAGAAAGAGTATGAGGGAATCCAGTCTGGGTTACACATAGCTAACCTGCTGCCACCATGCCCCATTCACTTTCTATTGCAAAAATGTGGCTCCTCTCTCTGTAACTGATGCTGTCAGACTCGTCATTTTGGTATTAACATGTTCGCATTAACTTGCTCTACATGATCCTGGGGTTTTAATTTCACTATTTTGTCCCTTAATCAAGATATGAATATTAATAACAGATCAATGAGCTGCCTTCTTTCCCCGAGGTCATTGCCGCTAGCGTTAAAAAATGATAAAGGAGGATAGAGAGGGCGATGCACAGAGAGAGAGCTAAGAAGAGAGAGATACAAAAAGAGAGAAAGAGTATGAGGGCAAGAGAGAGAGAGAAAAAAGGGGACAGAGGAGAGAGAGAGAGAGAGAGAGAGATACACAGAGAAAGGGGGAGGGAGATTTTGATTTCGCTCTTACCTGAACCGGTGAAAGTCCAGGAGACAAACTTGATGAGACCGTAGAGCACTAAAGCCACTCCCACCATGGCCATTGAGTCTTCGATGGATGGAGCACTGAAACCTATGAACACATGGAATAAATGATTTTAGTGACATGTAATCAGAACAAGATTTTCTCATTTTGTGGCCCAGGGGAATAGCCTAGACTTTATCTGTTCTGGCCTTAGATATAGATGCATATTTGAGTAAAAATATGAATGACAACTGACAAAAACATTTATTTAATGGGCTCATATTACAGTATTTTCTGATCTATGTTATAATGTTGTTTCCTCATCACAAACAGACCTGGAGCTGTGTTTTGTTTCATTCACACATGTTTAACACACAAACCCTGCATATTTAGGCTGAGTCTATCTCTCAAACAGAAAACAATCTGTTCCACCCTGTGATGACACGTGGTAATACAGGATGCTCCACTGTGTTTTTAAACTCCACACACCTTCAACAAAATCATTTGGATGATTTCAGCCCTGGAATTGCCCATTTCTACTGAACTTGGTAGTTCAGGTAAAATGTAGCTGTTAACTTGAAAACTACCGCTTCATGACATCACAAGGTGGAACAGAGCATTTTGAGTTTTGAAGATGTAGACAGACTAATAATAAAGTGTTACTTAAACATGTGTGAATGAAACAAGACACAACTCCAGGTATGTTTTTGAGGAGGTAACAACATTATAACATGGCTTATAGCTCCCATTTGTGTAATATAGGACCTTTAACAATTCATTCAGTATTTAGTTTAAAAAGATAGAGAAGCACAGTTAAGGACCCATCGTTCAATGCAGGAACCTGTCAGGAGCAGTGGGCAACCAAAGTACAGTACCTAGAGAGCAGACTAGTTCTGATATAGATCAAGACCATTTTAAAAGTATTCAGGAAATATCAAAAATCTGTCCTATCTGAGTGATTCTTTTTCATTAACAATAGTTCATTCGAGTGTCCAGTTTCTGTACTACTTTCAGTATCAATTAGGATTTGGGTATTGATCTTTTCACCACCCTATCACCCAGCCTAAACCCTACATATCTGGTATTTATTGAATCTAAATTACCGACGACATTGAGGGTGACACTGGCCCGTCGTGTGCCCCCGGGATGTGCTGCCACACAGCTCAGCTGGCCTCCTCTGCCCTGCTCCAGTTTGGCCGAGTCTAGCTGCAGTTTGCTGTTCTGACTGTAGGTGCCATCGTAGCCCTCTCTGTGGCCCGACACGCTGCCCGATCCCAGAGGCGTAACGTTCCCTTCAGAGTCTGTGAGCTCCCAGCTGAAGTCCAGAGAGAGGGGGGCGAATCCAGACGCCTCACAGTGCAGAGTCACAGTCTGTCCCGGGACGATGACGGGGGGAGGGGACGGGTGGATGGAGACGGTTGGAGGCTCTGGGAAGGGAAAAATCAAAACACAGATTTAACAGGATCATCATTTTTTTGTTTGGTGAAGATGTAGTGTAAAGTAGATTCAGTGTGTAATCTGGTTACAGTCTAAGGTCCAATGTTGTAAGCGGTGGGTCTTTTTCATCCAGTTGATAGATCTCCACCCTATCCTATTTTCTGACATGATCTACATTTATCAGGGAATCTAAATTAAAATTGTCACCACATGTATTTCTCACATGTCTTTTTGTAATTGGCAACTCTTCTTTTATTGCAACGTGTTATGTATCCTCTGCTATCAGCAAATTGCACATATGGAAATATTCTCGTGCCGACTCAAACCCCGGCCACCTCAACTTTTGCTGTGCTCCCAACCACGAGTGAAGATGTGCTCCGTGGGGCGCAGTATAAAGCTGGGGAGTTCCAGCAGCGCAGTCAAAGCTTTATGAGACTCATATTGTGTGTCTCTACCATAGACTGTCTCTAATATGGATCTATTATAAAAACTCTGCACTGTAACCGTCTTTCAGAGCAAATTTACTATAATAATAACGAAGACCAAAAGTGTCCATAAAAGAAGGAAACCAACAGAATAACCAACAGAATAATTAGCTTGTGTGGATGTTGTAATAATGTAATTTCAGGAAATCTTAAAGTAATCTATAAACATACAGTAGCGTGTTGGCGTTACATTATCGCAAAAGATTACGGCTTTGTTACGCTGCTCGTTGAGTGGTTCACGGTCAAAATCTAGAGCATACTATTGGTTCACGAACATGGTGTTTGCCTGAAAAATTGACAAGATAAAGGTCAATTTTGTGAAAATGTGCAAAATGAGTGCCAATAAAGCAGATCCTTGCTGAGTAAAATATATTCTACTTATATGTTGAATTCTGTGTCCTCCCTCGATGGAGACCTACAGTATGTTTTCACAAGAGAAAGCAGACGCTCTCAGCCCACCGCCTATTGATATCACCTTTTCATTTGAGTTACAAGACAATTATTTTGTGCAATAAACAGTTCAATTTTTCTATTGAGTATCATCAAATTCAGTTCAGGATACATTTACAATTTGATAATGGCACGCGTAGTGTTAAAAGAACATATTTTCTAGCTAATTTGTCTTAATTGGGATGGCTTCTTTACTGCATTGTTAAGGTTGAGGCAAATGACAGCTTATCTGCACTCACTGTTAAGTAAATTGTTATTATTTATCTAAAGAGGTGATATTTATTGATATTTTGATATTTTTTATCCATCATCCTTCAGGCATTCTATTAAACTCCATATATTTTTTACTTGTATTAGATTTGACTGGTTTTATTGTTTTAAGACCTGTACCATTAAAATGAGCATTTATTCCTTTTAAAGGGTGTAAAGTCTGCCATCTGCTTGTCTCCTTAGATCGGTTGGAGGCTCTGGGAAGGGAAAAATTTAACATTAACACCTCCATGGCAACAGCCAAGTGACAGACCCCCCCAACAGAAAAGTTCCGCAGTTACCTCTATGCAGCACTTTGCATAATCACATAATATTTACTATAAATTATGAAATGGTTCTAAAATTATTATTACTACAATTTACTCACCTACAATCTCCAGCTCCAGCGCCACTTGTGCCAGGAGATACGGCACGTGCACAGAGCAGATGTAAGTCCCGGACTGTTTGACTTTAGTCTCAGACAGGATCAGAGAGGCGTTCCCGTTCTGGTGCACACCCTCAAAGTCCAGCATGGCTCCTTCATCCCTAATATCAGACAGGCGGTCGGTCTTTCCATCATAACCCAAGACCAGATGCCCGTTTCCCCTGAACTGATATCGCCACTCCACAGAAAACCCAGCACCGTGGAGAGGGGAGGACGGGTTCACCCAGAAACTACAGTCCAACAGAGCAGGCCCCCCCAGTCGGGCCGCCACGAAGACAGTTTTAGTGGTCACGCTCAAGATCACTGCGGTAAAGAGTGAAATGACTTCTATTAGTTTTGTATGTAGTTATTGAACATAGCATTTTCCATATGTACTGAGATATTGAGTCTTCATGCAACATAAAAATGAAAAATAAGCTAATCTTATCTTATCTTATCTAACATGATTTAAGTCTTGCATAATATGTCTCTTTTTAGGGATGGGACAAGACCTTGTGCCACAAGATCTTGCAAGACAAAATTGCTACAAAAACACGCATGTGTGTTTATATTTGGATTGGACAAAAATGGGTTAAGAGCTGTGGAATTACATTTCTTGAGAAGCTGTAGTTCCAAAAAGCAGAGGTACATTGACAGCAAAAATCTAAAATAAAGTGAAACAAAAATGTTAAGGCCAAAATTGTGAACCGAACCACACAGTTTATTTATTATAAATAATGACAAAATATTGTCTTGTGTCGTTCTTGTTGATCCAATCTCATGTCTTGTTTTGTCTTGTGGAAATTATGTTTTGTCCCATCTCCTTTAAAAGAATTTAATTTAAAAAATCCTTTAAGTACATACAATCACTGTGTTGACTTTCCTGTGAAGTACGTATAACACTGGTCACAGACATCTCTTTATTCAGGCCGTGGATCGTGGCTGCGCGCCAGTCGGCCTGGAGGTACAGGGGGCTCTGTGCAGAATCCGTGAGTGGCGCCACCCAGAGGAGAGAGGAAGGCTGCGGCTGGATCCGGTTCAGCTCACAGTGAGGCTTCTTTATGGAGCCTTCAGGAGGGTTCAGGGCCTGGTGGCACAGGAAACCAGAGGGGTCTAAAGAGGAGGAGAGCAAAGGGAAAGTGAATTTAAGATATACTCAGTAAGAGTGGAATGTTTTTAAAATAATCAGTTCAAATTAAATTAGCTGATTTGCAAAACATGTTTAATTTGCCGGATAGTTTTTCTCTTATACAGAGCCTACAATACTCGATGTGTCAAAAGTACTTATCAAAACAAAGACAATAGAAGCACAATATTCCACATAGTAAGAGAAAAATTCAATTCTGTCAACTGGACAAAAAGATTTTGGGTGAAGACGTTTCCAAAATCTTTTTGTCCAGTTGACAGAATTCAATTTTTTCTTATGGATCATACCTGAACGACTGAGGGATTACACAGACATGTTCCACATATTTATTAAATTTCACACTCCGTCACTATGCCATATGCCAAATCTCACATGATTTTTTCTGTGTTATTTGATTGTTTTTACTTAAAACATATGGCAATTAATTAGTACAAAAAATGCAAGTGGTTCATATGATAACATTTTGAAAATAGACAAGATAATGAAACTCTTCAACAGAAGCCTGTATGTCCCATGGTCCATACTTGCATTCTGTTAATTATAGGCAGCTTTGAAGACAATGACTGGGTTCTATAACTTGCATCATTGAGAACCTGTGTGTATTAACCTGTGATGAAGAATGTGTGCTCGATGTCAGATGGTGTGTTCATGGTCCCCCCGTCATTTTGCTGTTCTTCAGTCTTGATAAAAAGCAGAGCGTTGACTTGGTTTGCACCTGAAGCCAAACCTCCTCCTCTACTTTTCTCTAGCGTGTACCAGCACTCCATCACAGGGCAACTGGAGTAGCACCCTACAACATTCAACACAAGGGATGTAAAAATAAATCAAATCAAATAAAACAAATACAATATACCAAAATAGAACCAAGAGAGTGATCTCTGTTAAGTGCTAAAACTAAAAGTGAAACAGCTAAACATTTGGGTAAACATTGTCTTGTCTGGATTCATTTTCTCCTTTGAAACCCTTTCCTATTTCTATTCATTTGTATCTTTTGGTAGCTGTCATCAAATAATTATTTTCAAGATTACTATGACAACCTCTTACTGTCCTTTAAAGGTCAACTGTAACTTTTCTGGCGAGGCTTTGGCACCTGCTTGTCTCCATGACGATTATTGCTGTGCCTAGAATATTCAACAGTACATTAAACTTAGGAATGAATGTCGTACAAAAACACAAATGCCAGATAGATACAAGTTTGATGTCAAACTGCGAAACCTTGCAGACAAAGCCTGTCTCCACAGATGGTATATCTACAGAGACAGGCAGGTGGTGCACCTTTACCTAAAACAACTGTTCCTTGTAATGAAAGCTGTATTTATAATGGAATTACATCCAGCTGCGCATTTATCTATTTGTCTATAAAACAAGTCCTACAACATGGGATGTGTAAATATTCAAGTTTGCATATTTATTAAACGTTATCTGAAGACATTGCACGTGAATGCACAAAATAGCACATGCATAGATACAACAATACCACCCGTGTCTTCAAACTCACCTTGTACGAGAGAAAATACCGCGAGCAAAGAGAGCTTGTAAATTGTGGAAAATTCCGTCATCTTCGCCTGTGATCTGTCCAGTCCAGTGAAGTCTGCTCCCTCTAAAACACAGGGAGAAGTGCGCTTTCGATCGGTGGATTTCCCCCCAAACTGCCTTCCATTCACTTTACTTTCACTTTTGCATTCAACTACGCCAGAGGACAGCCTGACTTCCGGTTGTTTTTACACAAAGCTCCGATAGAAATGTAGGCTAAAAATGTTGTTAAATATTTTGGTATTAATCCCTATAGTACATAGGCCTATTTTACTCAAAAAGTGAAAATTATAACTTTTGTATTATTAACACTCAGAGCATCAAATTAGCCTGATATTACCGCGCTACCTACCACTAGATGTCGCCCTCGGCCAAGAAAAAAGTTGGTTGGGCACCGCATGCTTCAGCATTTATTTCATATTTTTAAATTATTAAACAAATTTCACAGTAACGTTATAACATAATCAATGGGCACTCTCAATTACTTTAAGCTACAATACCTTCATTTTGGCTATGTTCAAATTTCATACTAAGGATTTGCAAGAAATCTATTTATGGATTTTAGACAAACAATTCTTTCCTCATTTTAAGGACTTTGTGAGGACTTTCCCCATTCAAAAGATATAATATTTTGATTTGAATTGCTTAATTACTATGATCACGGAGGGTTGCAATAGCTTGAAACCCATGAATAGGCCATAACGACACAGCAACAATCATATTGGGCTGTTTCTTTGTAAATATAAACAAGACACATCCGTAATAAACCTGTCTATTACAAAATGGACTTTGCTTGATCATCCCCCCGCCCCCCACACGATGGTCACGTGATTTACAAGAAACAGCGGCTCAGACAGTTTCACGTTCGCTCTGACTGATCCACTAGACGAGTAAACTACAACCGTACGATAGGCTGAAAGAAATAATAATAATAATAACAACAATTTCTGTAATGAGTTTATAGGCCCAGTTTATTTATGTGTCTGGTGATCATTCAAACCATCTGCACTGAAAATGTGTCTACTTTTGGTTACAGCAAAACTTTTGAATCCCTTTTCTGCGTGTGTTAGTGACGACGCCAGAATTCTATTGGCTAGGATTTTAAGTTTCTATTTACTGTGAGCAAGGTTTTATCTATCGCCTACATACGCCACTGCCCTAACAGCCAACATCCCAGTTCAGTGCGTAATTGCAATATGTAAAATAATGAAGACTGTTTTTGTTTTTACCCTCCTGGCGTTAGGAGTACATGGGGCAGTGGCAAGTGAGTCTTTTAACTAATTGTTAATTTAAACCATCTTCTGACATGTTGTAGGCCTATATATTCCAGCATAACCTTGAACTTGTGAACATTATAGCTTTTGATGTGCTGTTGTGTTGTCTTGTCTGTTACAATATAAGATTAAGGGGGTTTGTTGAAATATTTGGGGTAAAAAGTGTCTTGTCAATAGATGTCCTATGCATGTCTTTTTTTTGTTTAAAGACTTTCACAGTTATTCCTCAGGGCTACTTTGAGCCTGAAGCAGGACTGAGGGTAAAATAAAACATCTGTGGATACTGAGAATACCAAACAAGTATTCAATGTGCACGTGGGGTTTGTTATCTGTTTGTCTTCATGGAAATGTTTCTTTGCCAGGAATGCTCCACAATAAGGCTTTAAACATATCTATCTTGCATTTATAAAATTTCAGGTATTTTTATCTTAAAAACACAGAGGTCACCTCTCCGCAGATCTGGCTTATGGCTCTACCTGCTTGTCCCAGTGGAGACAGTTTAAGTTTGTCTCATCATTTGTCTGATGTATTTTGACTTGTTGTATGTAAATAGTCATACTGTGGAACTTTCTTGGCAAAGCGCTAACATCTCCATGGAGACAAGCAGATGACGGAGCGTCCACCAGAAAAGTTGCATAGACCACCTTTAAATCCAATGAAAATATGTCTCCCTTGTCTGCTGCAGTCACTCACTCCCTCACGTACTTCTACACTGCATCCAGAGGGATTCCATCTTTCCCCGAGTTTGTAACAGTTGGATTGGTCGACGAGCAGCCGATCTCTTACTATGACAGCACCCAAAGAAGAGAGGTCCCCAAACAGGAGTGGATGGAGCAAACAGAAGATGCGGAATACTGGGAAAAACAGACCCAGATATCCATGGCAACAGAGCAAAGATTCAAAGCCAGTATAAACACTGTCATTCAGCGCCTCAATCGAACAGAAGGTGAGTAATATGTAAATGTGTGACATTATTAAAGGGGCACTATGAACCTTTTTAAAATGGAGGGTCCCAAAGCTTCAATTTTCCAAGGTGATGTTGTTCCACAAAATGGGCATCGATCTCCATGGAGAGAATCAGGTGACCAAACCCAGTATTTTTGGTAATAGAAACACCTGCAATGGAATAATATAATTACGTTTATACCATACTATGACAAAGCAATAACATTTTTATAAGACAAGCAGGTGCAGGACATTGTACCAGAAAACTTACATAGTACTGTACACCTTTAACATAGTCTAATAATGCATTACACATTTCCAAAGCAACTACAGTTGATAGCAGTAAATCCCTTAGTGATCCAGGATTGTTCTATCATAACAAAGACTTTCAAAAATTTTAGCTCCTTGAATTAATTGATTTTAGGGATATGGGTTTCATGAAAAGCCCTTCCGGGTTTCTGCCACATTCCATCAAAAATATTTATTTATACAAAATAAATACAGCTACAAAATGAAGTAATCAGACAAAGTGCTAAGATGAAGACAAATCCAATAGTCTAAGAACAACAAAACAAACAAAAAATGTTAATAATAATATAATGATTTCCTGTGTTTCTTCTAGGGCCCCATATTGTTCAGAACATGTATGGCTGTAATTGGGACGACGAAACTGGAGAGGTTAATGGGTTCAATCAGTTTGGTTACAATGGAGAGGACGACGTCGGCTTTAATCTGGAAACTGAAACATGGATCGCCCCAAAACAGCAAGCCATGATCACAAAAATGAAATGGGACAGGGACGAGGCAAAAATTCAAAAGGATAAAATGTATCTGACTCGTGTGTGTGTCGACTGGTTAAAGAAGTACCTTGAATTTGGAAAAGAATCCCTGATGAGAACAGGTATGAATGTGAAGTCACTTATATCTCCCTTATGCACAAAGCAAGTTTAGAGCAAAACTCATCAAGACAGAAAGACAAATAGTGATATAAAGAAGATAACTCATTTGAACTTTTACTATAGTTATACGTTTCAGGCGCCATTTTGAGTACTTTTCAACAGTCAAAAGATATGGATTTGGTTTTGAATAGTTAATTCCTCTGACAATGGTGATAACATTTCATCACTGACACACGTGGAAAGGAAAGTTACTCTGTTTTTTGATTGTTTTGTAATTGGTTGATATAAGCATTTTCTGGACAGTTTTTTGGTGAAGTCAAGTAGAAAAAGAGAAAGAAAACCCAGAATTACTTACATATATATCAATGAGGACACAGCAAAATGGTTGAACTATGTTTTTGGCATATTGAATTGGATTTAGATGAAAAAGTATTCACAATGACCTTCTCTTACAGGTAACACTGTATTTCTGTGGCAGTGGATGTTGTATTTCATATGCAAAGTGTTGAAATTTACAGGAGAACAAAAATTAGACAGTAGACATTTCTATGAATAAAACAATACATTAATAATGTATCTTATCAGTCTTGGTGCTTCCATTAAATACCAAAGCAAAACATCCTAATTGTCATATTTTGTGTTTGTCAGAGCTCCCCACTATCTCCCTCCTGCAGAAGTCTTCCTCGTCCCCGGTCACCTGCCACGCCTCAGGTTTCTACCCCGACAGTGCGATGCTGTTCTGGACTAAAGATGGAGACGAGCTCTTTGAGGGCGTGGACCCCGGGGAGATCCT
>KN483473.1:13299-27655 GCA_000787095.1 Periophthalmodon schlosseri | reverse complement strand
CGCGCAGTAGTAGTGAGTGTGATACACACAGTAGTAGTGAGTGTGATACATGCAGTAGTAGTGAGTGTAGTAGTAGTGAGTGTGATACGTGCTGTAATAGTGAGTGTGATACGTGCAGTAGTAGTGAGTGTGATATGTGCAGTAGTAGTGAGTGTGATACATGCAGTAGTAGTGAGTGCAGCTGTGATACCTGGTTGTAGTGCATGGCCACACACAGTTCGTTGTCAAACTTGAGCGTCTGCGTCCACACCACTCGTCTGAACCAGAAGCTGTAGTTTGGATCCAGAAGCTCCGCCTCCGTGGCCACGTCCAGGATGTACTCATGCTTGTTCAGCGGCCGCACGTTCTGACCTGACCAAACACGAACAACAAACAGATTACGCTTCAAATGCATGCAAGATACTGGAGACGGCATTAGGGGTCCATCCATACATCGCGATATTATAATGTAGAGAAGATTTCAAAGGAGGTCATACTGTTGTTGCAATCAAGTTTCGGTTTCCATCCAGAATACATTTACAATTTGGTGATACATGGATTGAGGCACTAGAATTTATCCTACTCTGAGTAGGATAAATTCTAGAGCTTTTAGAGTGAAACTGCTGAGCCCTTGTTTACTAGCTAAGTGATGTCTGCTATGCCTCAGTAGTGAGAAAATAAAAAAGGAAGAAATGGGGTTGGCCTGGAATGTCTGGACATGATGTGCCATCTGCGGGGAAAAGAAATATTGGAGGGGACTGTCTCTCAACTCAACATTGGTGGGCACATGTCCAGACCAGCCCTAGGTAAAGTTACCAAGGACTACAGTAAAAGCCAAAAGTAAAATCTGTCAACTGGATAAAAAGTTGTAGGAGTGAAGACGTTTCGCTGCTCATCCAACCGGCTCCTTCAACTGAAGAAGCGGCTTGGATGAGCAGCAAAACTGTATTTCATATTAGGCAGTGGCGCGCAGTCAGAGCAATCAAGGCAAGCAGTGCTTGTCCAATAAAATTTAAAATCAATGCGTGTCAAAAGTATAATTAAATAGTTTGGAAATATATCCAAATAATACCATTTTCCCTTCACTTCTGTCTGTCTGAAGCATGGTCGAAGCCATGCTGTCCTTTAGTACACCCTACTGGTCACTGAGCACACTGCAGCAACCTTGGTTCCAAGCGTCTTATTAACTTATGTTGTTGTCCTGTGCTATGGAGGCCATGCTGCTTTGCGCTTTTACAACCGGAAAGCCAGTCAGTTGTTTTAGAAGCTTGCGCATGCGGACCACAGAACTCAAACAGCAGGAGTGACAGCAGCTGGGGCAGCTAGGAGCCACAGTCTAGTAGGAGACGTCTGGTTGGAGATGCCTGGTCTTTGACCTGTGTGTTTATGAAGAAGCGACAATGTGTGTGGAATAACGGGACTGTTACATGTGTGTGGAGGAACATGTGGCTGTTCTGGACCTGCTCCACTTCAGGGAAACACAGGACATTTCTTCAGGAAAGACGTGGTTTTAATTTGCATCTGTGAGAGGTTGTGAGTGCACCTGTCAGCACCAGTGCACCTTCTGACCAGTGCACCTTCTGACCAGTGCACTGTTGTTGTTAGTATCTCTTCATTCACGTACATTTTGTGTAGTAAGTGCATTAGACATCTATAGAGCTGTCATATGTCACTCATATGGTTTCTAGATGCATAATGATAATTCCATTGATAACAATAGTACTGAAGGCTCAGCTGCATAAAAGAGGTGTAGGAGTAGGACAAATCTGTTTGTACAGAGAGGGATATTTGTTTTTGCACAGTGTGTCAAATACAGTCCAATATATACAAATATTAATAAACTACAGTATGTTTCTTTAATTTGACTCCAAATGGCTCATTACGCATTTAATATGTAAAATAAATATACTAATTTACTATTAGTTTGTTTAAAAACTGGTGTTATTAAATTGTTATAGACTGAATATTGATGTCCTACCCAGAAAAGTTACCAAATGCTACTGATATTAGGTTTGTGCAAGTGGTGTTTAACAAATAACTACTGTTGTTAAAATGTAGCTAAATCCTATTGTGATATATTGCAGGAGATCATGTGCAGTATACAGATTATCATATGTATCGCCAAATTGTGATAGTATCGTATTGTGAGTGTATCGTATTGAATCATCAGGGACCCTGGGATTCCCAGCCCTATATGGCATCTATTGAGTGAACTTCTTAAAGGGAAAAAAACAATCACAGTGAGTGGTGCATGACAAAAATGTATAAAATAAAACTAGTAATTGTGGATACTGTCACCTTAGCAATTGCTGCGGCCATTTTGTGACTATAGGAAGAGCAAAATTCAGAGATTTCAGTGATAAAGCCTAGTTTTGAAGTCCCATTAATGCAGGGAACTCTAGCTGTTTTGTTTTCTCTGAATTATGAAAAAGATTACAAAATGATTTTTACCCTTTATATTACATCATTATAATTACTAAACTTTGAGCTAAATGATATTCAAACCAAGCAGACTGACTACTTTCTCAGTAGAATAGTATAAGTCTGTTTGTCTGAGCAGGAGAGGGCTGGCAGCAGGAGGACTACACCCTGAGCGCCCACACTCAATTTAAAATCTATTGTCTCGACAGTAACAACAAGAGTTTGATTAGCCCTGTGAAGCAACTAGCAGCTACAATGATTCACAAAGCAGGAGAAGTAGAGGGCTGTGCTGCCCCCTGCTGGGTGTCTGAGTACAGCACAGTGTGAGCAGCTGTCAGCCTCGTTTGGGCTCTGAACCAAGAATGCCATTTGTCAGCCTGCCACTGGGACTGACTAAAGCCCCCATGAGTACACAACTACTTGCAAATATTTGTAGTAGTAATGGAACATACTGCAAGGCAACTTTAATCTATTGCCTGGGATCCAGAATACACATGCTCCAAAACTTTATACTTTTTTCATACTTTGCACAATACATTGTCTGTATCCAAAAGGGGGAAAAAAAAATCACAGGGGGCTGAAAAACATCGCAGATTACTGCAGAATCAATAAGAGAAGCACTAAACTCTTATTATTAATTAAGCTTATTATTAATAAAGTCTTATTATTAATATGAGGAGATGGAAATTTGATTTATTTGTAAATGACAGGTGACCAATGAGCTCCTTCGTTTCACATGCATCACTGAAAAAAACTAATCTGCATGGTCACGTTTGGCCGGGCTCGAGATGTAACAGAGGGTGTTGTGGCCAGACTGGTATCAATCTGTATAAAAAATACAGAGAGATATCATTGTGGGTTTGCCAAGCAATTAATTCTATCTACTTCTCAATGTACCATCTTGGCTACTAATTAAACCTCTTGTGTGAAAGCATGGGTAGACTTGAAAGGACAATACTATCACAATGTGCTGAGTATTCAAGTCTCTGGGTCCCGGACTGATGGAAAATAAACTTTCCCTGCCTCAGACATCCAGACTCTCCTGCTTCTCTACACAACTCTAGGACTCATTAACACAACAGTTATTTTTCCTTGCACAGAATGCACTGTCCTAATTGAAATAAATGAATACATAAAATCTGATGCGGGAGAAGTCTTGTCGTGTCTCCTTACGAACCTGGAGCTTTGTGTTTGGTGCTGGCAGAGACACACAGTGACGAGTTCATTTGAAATGGAAATGTGATATTGAGTCATCTCTGGTTACATCACTGTTCTTAAATATGGTCGACTCTGCCCTGCGGTGGAAACTCGAGCATCGTGATATAGGATCTTCATTACTTACAATTCTCCATGTCTGTGTGTGTGCTACCATGTGTCATGCATGTTACGTCTGTTAGGGGCTAAACAGATGCAAAGAGTGTGTTACAGTCAGCCATGTTATTCTATAAAGCTGTAGGTCCCCTGTTTATTACATTGCGCTCAATGGGAGAATTTTTCTGAGTGAGAGCTGCAATACCACTAAGCAGAGGCCACAAACTCGCTTCAGGACAGAGTGGGTATGCCTTATCCAGTTCATTTATAGATCCATGCTAAAACACATGTTGTAATCCACCATGTGTGTTTGTCGCAGTCAGCTGTGGTTAAATGTGTCATGTACCTCTGTTGCAGTGACGTGCAGTTACTGACTAGAGACATGTTGTAATCCTCCGTGTGTGTTACAGTCAGCCCTGTCAGTGTATCATGGAACTCTGTTAGTGACTAAAAACATGTTGTGTTCTTCCGTGTGTGTGTTGCAGTCAGCCATATCACAGTGTGTCATGTGTGTTACCTCTGTTGGTGACTAAAAACACAGCGTATTCCTCCATGGCCTCCAGTCGATGTAGGCCCATCTCATAACACAGCTCCTCAATCACCTCCAGAGCAACCTGCACAAATAAACATTAGAAGTAACAAGGATTGTCAAAACATAAATACCCAAATACTAATTGGCACCAAAAAAAAAAATAAAATCATATATCATATATATGAATAATATAAACAGGTTTCACAAAGATAGAGCTAAATTCAAATGAAAAATAGTGGCCTGTACAGAGCTTACAAGAAACATGTCTACATCTCATAATGCCTCTACATGTCTCCAATTGATACTATAACTAGTAGCAAAACTACATAACATTAATTGTCAATTAAAAATAGTATTGAGTATTGAGCATTTTTCTTGGTTTCAAAATAGAGTTTGAAATTTTAGTACTGTGATCCATTTCAAATAGGATCTACTCAGCAAGGCCTTCTCTGCTGGCCTAAACATACTCAGAAAAGTGAATTTATTTTATTTTCATAAATATGCAAACAAAAATATTCTCTATTCTCTGTTCTCTTTATGTCATATTAGGGTCTATCCACTTAGTTGAGTGGCTTCCAATGTTGTTTATTGTGGTAGAGTTTTTATCCAATTATATTTCAGCAGCTTGTGTTGTCAGGCAGATTTAATTTGCCTGGGGCCTTCAGAATAAACAGAGCAGGCCCGGTCCAGTGTAAGTAGACACAGTCAGTCAGTCAGTCAGTCATTTCATTTGCCTGGGGCCTTCAGAATAAACAGAAGGCCCCAGGCAGTGTAAGTAGACGCAGTCAGTCAGTTTCAGTAGCCAATCAGATCTCGATTCTGCAAACCAGGGCCAGCTAGAAGGTCCTATGCTGAACTGGACATGTATGTGTCCTGTGATTGGTTAAAAAACTTGCTCGAGCCGGCAAGGTGGCAGTTTCCAGAATATCGCACAACTAAACCATCCAACTAAGACATCCAACAGTTATTGCAGTATTTTAACCCATAATGGCGGAAGGAGGAGAAGAAATTGATCTGGTTGCAGATATACTTTCTACGCCATTTTTAAGACGGGCTTTTCACGAAAAGATGGATATTATGAGAAGAGTTCGGCCAACCCCTGCGCTAGCTAACCTGTCCCAGCAACTATGAACTGTACCCGTGGCTCACAGCTTCTGAGACACGCTGCAAATTGTACTGTTGTTGTACGGCTGGGCACTTACAAGCTACGGTGCGTTTAAAAATGTTTGGAGACACTGGAGTGGACCTGCAGCTCAGCAAACGCAGGGAGATGGAGCTCCACGATGAAAAAGTGAGTTTATTATGTTAATAACGTGGCGACTTTTTGGCTTTTGACCATATTCTAATGTTGCATTATCTGGACATGTAGGCAGTGTCCCTCTTCAGACCTCTGAACACTCAGTTACACCAGTCTACAGATTCTAATCTGATCTGATTCAATGCTCAAACTCCATTCCCTACAAAGCATCAGTTGCTAATAATAAAGTTGAAATCTAGCTATTATTTTAGCCTAATTTTATTTGTCTACAACATACATCATTTTAAGCAATTCAACATGAAATTAGGTGGGAGTAGCAAATGGACGGTGACGGATAATATCACAATTGTTGTTTTGGAATGGATCTGCAAATTTTAAATATAGAGTGGTGAAATCATAATGTAATTTTGGTATTAACGTGTCACCTTTAAGAGGACTATGGCTGGATGGTCTCAGAGCTAACAGATACTCACAGAGCAGGTCTTAAGCTTCACGTGGCGTTCAATGCCTCCAGGGAAGAGGAACAGCTGGCGTTTGGAGCTGCGTCCCGCCTGAGGAAGCACATATATGATACTAGAGCATCACTGATGTGGAAACTCCAGTAGGCTATTACACAAGACAAGCTAATTAGCAACACTGAGTACATTACATTTATTATTCACACATTTGGAGTTTGGAATGTGATTTCAGATGGTGTAAGATTATGTCAGAATTAGTCAAGTAAAGGGTGACACAGAGGACAGAGGGGTAGAAGTGAGTTGTGTCTTCTAATAGTAAGGTAGTAATAGTAAGGCCTTCTAAGGTAATAGTCTATGCAGAGGTGGTTAGTACACAGTAAGGAGGGTTCAAATAGTGCCCAATTACTAAAACATGCATGGATGACATATAAAACCACTTCTGTCAACTAGATAAAAAGTTTTTGTCCAGTTGACATCCTATGGTTCGTATGGATCATACCTGGACGAAAGGGAGAATTGTGTCTGTGTAGTCCCTCAGTTTAAGATTTTATCCTTGTCAACTTCACATTACAAATCAGTTGTTACGTACAAACAATTAATTGCACAGTTATTCTTATTTGTACTAGTAATTTCAAATTCTTTAGTCTTACTTTGAGTACTACTACTTTGTAGTAATATTATTTTGATGTAAAGTTACTCTTACTTGAGTAAAAAAATGGGTATGCTACCCAATACTGATTTCAATGATAATAATTGTTATGTTTAACACCTTAAGACCTATAGAATGTTTTAATGTCATAAAAAATGGCAAGATGTGCCACACACTTTAAGCTTACATGATGCAAATTTACAATGAGCTGTTTCTAAGGTACAACATTAACATATTAAAGAAGTGTTTTCACTCATGGATGTTCTGACCATCATTGCTGTCAGCTCCATGCTGTTGGGTGGAACTATCCGGCCTCCATACTGAAACGTCTTCTTCAGGTTCTGCTCACATGCTTTGGCAATACCTAAAACACAGGACACATAGTCGTTATAAAACTAAAGTCGAGGTGATATACTCATTGAGTTGACATGCCCAGGACATCTGCACGTGCGCTAATCCAGAAACGTATGACATTTGTTATTAGGATGGTTCTAAATGGTCAAGGGAGAGGGATGGTCTGCTACAATTGGCCATTAACAGGAATGAAGTTTAGGAATAGGGTGATAAATAAGGTTATGGCTATGGTTAAGGCTAGGGTTAGGATTAAGGAATGGTAAAGTTTAGGATTTGATCAAGATGGTTAGATTCCGTTCCATTTCTGTTCTATAACTTAAACTTAGTACATAGTGTGTAGTGTATATTAAATACATTCCAATAAACGCAAGTATATCTTTTCGACAAACTAGGTTTTATCGTGGAGCTGACGATTTGACCTACCAGAATATCCTCTCAACAAGCACATCAAGTCGACAAAACACAGGCAGGGATTTACAGGCTCCCCAACATTTCGATAAACAATACATGACCCAAGAAAATATCACAATATGGCAATACTCGTAGTACTAGAGTATTCCCAAATAAAGTATCACAGTGTATTTGGATATTTTACATTTGTTTGATTTAGTTTACGCTGACATTTTACATAGATGTCACGTGCAGTAACCATTTCTAAACTGTATATATAAATGGACATAGCTAACCCGCTAGCCGCCGCGTTCCAAATAGGAAGTGAGCATGGGTGCGATTCCAGCTCCACTGATTCTTATTCCAGTTCCTTTCATCAACCGCTGCTGTCAGGCTCGTCATTTTGGTCTTAAAATGTTCGTATTAACCCGCTCTACATGATCCTGATGTTTTTATTTCGCTATTTAGTCCTTAAATCAAGATATTAACATTAATAACAGACCAGTGAGGCTCCTTGTTTCCCCGAGGTCGCTCCCGGTTTGACTGACAGTCTTGCTAAGTGCCCGCCCCCTGCCAAACCAGCAGTGCAGGCGGGAAGAGGCATACCTTTAATACCATGGCTCCTAATTGGCTCTTTAATTGCTATGATACTCACGGTCGATGCGATGTCACACTCCACTTCGTTATACAGTCTGTGCATCTGTGACATAAACTATCATTTCGAGCTCACTCATCAGTCAGTTTTTGTTTGCGTGTGTCCTGGTTGCTGCGGGGACAGTGCAGGTGTGAGTGTGTTAGTTCTTTACCCTGGTACTGAGCTCCAGCGCCGCGAGAGGCCTGGTGCAGGTACTTGAGCACGAAGGGCTTGAGCACCTCGGAGCAGCGGTGGAACGCAGTGAGGATGTAGAGCAGCCTCCAGCCGCGGCTACAGCTGTCCCTGAGGGTTAGGTTTAGGGTGAGAGAGAGGGACGTCAAAAGGGTGGTTAAGGTTGTGTCGTTTACTCATATGGAATGGTTGCGGATACTGTCTCTAAAGGAAAAGAAAGTGAATTCTGTCAACGGGACAATTTTTTTGTTTTTACTTGCTTTAAAGTCCTGTACCCCATTTTTTCCCATGTATTTGACCAAATTTGTCTTGTCCCAGTAGAGATATATTGTATAAGCAGCTTGAGGTCCTAATTACAGTTATCGTTTTATTGTTTAACCCTTTTGCGTCGGATACTATCGTGTGAGCGCCAGAATTTCGCCTCAGCATTGGGAGGATCGCAGTGACAGCTGCGCTCTGATTGGTCATCTTCAAGGGACAACGAAAGCACATTACCGTAATGACAGTAACATATTTAAGGAGACTTATGCCTCTGCTTTGAGATGCCGTTTGAATTTACATGATAGCACAATTGGTTGCGGAGTTACGGTAATGGAAAGTCCGTAACCGCGAATCTATCAGCGATGATAGCATCCGACGCAATAGGGTTAATAATCAGGAATTGCAAATTAGTATGCTAGTTGCTGTTAGCTTTGCTGTCACGGCAAAACTGTGCTCTAACACGGCTAAAAGCTCACATAATATAATATAGGACCTTTAAGATTAGGAATAATGTCCCTAAAAACTATGGAAACCTGCTGTGTGTGTGTGTGTGTGTGTGTGTGTGTGTGTGTGTGTGCAGAGGACTCACGGCTTGGAGCTAGTGTTGGAGGTGAGCTGTTTGAGGAGCTGGCAGTAAGCCTCGTCCCTCATCAGGGGGAACTCTCCGATGAGCTGAGGGAGGACGGAGGGTAACATAGAACAACTGTCACACATACTGTAGGGCTCAGTAACCACGTTATAAAATCTCTCAAGTATTTTGAGTAATCCTGTTTAATTCGGCTGTAGTGGGACTAAACATCCAACATCCAACTACATTTCAGATAGAGCTGCTGCACTGGGCAGTACCTGGAGGACTAAAGAAGAGAATAAAGGGACGGGGGGCGGGGTCCGGAGTTATTTGGAATAATGTGATCGGTCTAACAGGTATCACACTTCAAAATCAGCAAAGGGGAGAGTTTGAAGGCAGCACAAACTTGGACTAAAATTGCCAATAAATGACTAGAGACAGTAGATAATGCTATTAAAACACCATATACACAGTTTAGTAGCAAAAAAGTGCATTTAGTGTTTAGTTTCACTTTAAGTATTAACATGTAACATACATAAACCTGAAATACTGATAAAAAATGGCTTAATAATAGAACATAATAATAGAAAACTGTAGAACAGCGATACCATTCAGAGAAGGGGGCGGAGATAGGAGGAAGGTGATTAAAGCAATGAGATAAGGAACTAGAGAGATGGTCGCCATGGTAATGTTGTGAGTGTAGAATTCAACACTCAAGAACTCACACAAACTAATAATTAAAAATTTCCCTTTAAATCTTTGATAATTGGACTTTTGTATTTATATTTTATCTAATGCCCCACCAAACTAATTTATAATAATAGGCCTAAAGTAAACAGAATAATTATCAATGGTTGTACCCATATGGCGTATTAATTGAATGAATTTTGGCAGCTAAATGCTAAAATGATCAGAGACAAACAGACAGTTAAGTAATAATGTACAGACACGCAGAGTGATGAGAGAACATTCTAAACCTGGCTAAAGGCTCATAAAAGTCACCTTTACATTACCTTGAGAAAAGTGCTGACCACCTCCTGCTCAGACGTGCCTCTTAATGCAGAGTCTCCCATGAAACGCATTATCACTGAACAATTCAAACAAACACAAATACAGTTAACAGTTCCATTTTGCCAGTCATGCATTACGTAAAATGGATTCTTATGAGCTTCAAGTCATGTTATAATGTTGCTACCTCATCAAAAACATAGCTGGAGTTGTGTTTTGTTTCATTCACACATGTTTGACTAATTCTGGATTATTAATTTGTCTACATCCCCAAAGATCAATTCTCTATTCCACCTTGTGATGTCATGAAGCGGTAGCTTTAAAGTTAACAGCTGTTTTGAGCCTCAATTGAACTGATTTACTCTACGATACACTAGAATAACCATAAAGTTTTACCTTTTGTACAGCTGAGATTGCTACAGAAATTTCACAATATCTTCTGCTGTAACGAGGAGTGAATACGTTTTCATGAGGTTAAACCAATAGATGTAACTTCAAAGTTTGGCAATCCCAGACTGAAAGTATTTAAATGATTCTAGTGAAGGCGTATGAAATTTAAAAACACAGGGAACACAGGGAAGCACTTCCTGTATCACTACTCCATGGCATCACAATGTGAAACAGAGTGTTTACACAACTCCTTGTATGTTTTTGATGATGAAACAACATGATAGCATAGGTAAGAAAATGTGCGTAAAATAGGCCCTTTAACAGGTGAGCACTTTATAGGATGTTAGTGTGTGTGACAGAGGAGGAGGAGGACGTACTCTGGAACAGGTCTGTGGCGGCGCGGTTCATGCCTGGGTCTGTGAACTCGATCAGAGACTCAGACAGAGGGTTCTGTGGATGGAGACAAGGCACCAAGAAGATATAAATATGTATTGTACTGATCTGATATTTTGTGTTTAGTTCAGGGTTGACACCTTTTGTTGGTTTTGTAATTGTTAATGAGTTCTTGTTAATGTAACTGTTTTTGTATGTGACACTTGGTTGCTATGCCGACAGGTTGTGAAGGCTCTATTGTCCGTTACTGGTCAGTTAGGAGAGGAGAGTTAGGAGCTCTGGTGAACTGAGACTGCTGTTTTGTGCTTGTTTTGACGTGGTTTACGGCCTCTACAGTTGCCCTTGTGTTCAGAAAATAAACAACAAGAACGTCAGTGTTTCCTCACACCAGAACATCACTGTATCTTTTGTTTAAATACACAACAAACACATTTTATTTCAAAGGAAGCTCCTGTATTGTGCATTACTCAGACCCAGTCTTATGGTGGATGGTCCGCCACCCACTTGTCTCATGAAAAAGTTATCGTAGGGCCTGCAATGTCCCACTGTATGGTATAAACTTATAAGTGTTTCATGTATTCTTTTAAAGGCATTTTTTTTTTTTATTACTTGTGGAACATACCAGGCAAAACAACATCTCCAGGACCAATTGAAGGATTTGCACCCTCCTACTAAAAACAGGCCACTCCTTACTTATTTTGTCACAGGTTAAAGAAGACATATTGTGCTTGTGTCTGGTATATAGTTATAATCTGACTTCTGTGGATTGTTATGTTGTAATTTGGACATTTTAAATCACAATAGTCATCTGAAATGACTTAATAAAAGAAGCAAGTCCGCTGACTACCGTGCAGCTGTCGGCACCTCCAGTGGATAGCTGCACGTCAAGATAGCGAGCAGCAGATTTATTTTCATTTGTGCTGAAACGGCTACAAAGTGCTGCTGTGGGCTGGCAAAATGGTGTCTTGAAAATAAGCGATTAAAGATTGCTCAAACATGCACGAATCACTCCAAATATAACTTAAGTGAGAAGGGGAAATAACTGTAACATAGTTAAAGGCTGAAAAGTCAATTTTGCATAATAAGTCCACTTTAAATAATGCTAAAAACAATATCTCCTAGCACTGAAGTTGTTTAGCTGCAAAGTTGATGTGACACAGTGCACGTTTAACATGAAGCTCACCTTGGAGAATTTGATCATTTCCATCAGCTCTCTGCTTTTCCCTTTGCTTTTTAGAGAATCCCTAAAACAGTGACACGAAAGTGAATGAAGTCTTACATAAGTATAATATTTTCATTTGCAGTAGGTGTTTGTGGCGTACCCTTTCTCCATGGCGGGCTGTCTGAAGTACTTCTTGGCAAACTCCAGCATGTCGTATTTACTGTCCTGTAGCGCTCGCTTGTCCAGCTCTCCTTCTGCAAAGCCTTCAAGAGACACTTTCTGAAAAACAACAAGGTGTAGCTTTAAAATTCTGATTATTTGAAGAGGAGGTATTTTACTTCTATGGGGTACTAAGTGCTAACACATAACATATTTAGGTCACCATGTTGCTTTTTTGGTTTTGAAAATGCTGTATTCACCTAAAACAATGTGTTAACATGTATAAGTTTCAGTTTCATTTTTGACACTGTGACTCTCTCCTCACTCCTCCTTCAGAGCCCTGTCACAAAACAATCAGTTTGAATCCCACTAATGAAACTACTGTACATCGCATCAGGTTTGTCAAGTTGTTGTGAACAGTTTTGCATCATGTTTTTGTAAATGTATAAAGAATTGTCATTTGGGAGCATGGATGATGTAAACTTGTGAGCTGATACTTGTAACAAGGATCCTCTGCATATTTAGGCTGAGTTCTTCTCTCATATGGAGAGCACTCTGTTCCACCTCCACTGTGTTTTTAAACTCCATACATCTTCACTAGAATCATTTGGATAATTTCAGCCCTGGAATTTCCAATCTCTACTAAACAAAAGGTAAAAGGTAGCTGTTACTTAAACTACCACTTAATGACATCACAATGTGCCATAGCATTTGCATAGCAGTTTGAGCTTTGGAGATGTAGACAGACTAATAATAAAGGATTACTCAAACGTGTGAATGAAATAAAACAACTCCAGGTATGTTTTTGATGAGGTAACCCCATTGTAACATGGCTTGAGGCTCAAAAGAGTTAATTTTGCGTAATATAGGAGTTTTAAAGACAGTTTGCCGTGCATACCTCGATGGTGTGGTCGATCTCGTGGGCAGCCATGGTGGAGGCGACTGCCACAGCCACAGCGGAGGACACAGCCACCTGCCCCGGGCCCCCCCGCGGCTCCGACGTACGGTCCAGAGGTAGAGACAGGAAGTCAGGCGCCGCTACCGGCTGAACGCACTCAGAGGGAAAGGCCCCGGCGCGGCCAAACACGGCACCAAACTTCCACCCTGTGCACATTTAGAGAGAAAGGTTTACTTAAAGGGCCCATATTACGCTATCTTCTGATCTGTTATACTGTTGTTTCCTCATCACAAACGCACATGGAGTTGTCTTTTGTTTCATTCCCACATGTTTAACACACAAACCCTGAATATTTAGGCATTCTTCTCTCAAAAAAAAAAAACACTCTTTGTGATGTCATGTAGTGAACTTCATACACCTCCACTAGAATCATTTAGATAATTTCAGCCCTTGGAATTGCCAGTCTCTACTGAACAAAACTACCACTACATGACATCACACGGTTGAACAGAGCATTTTCATCTTTGAGTAATCCTAATTACCGGTATTAGTCTGTCTGTACATCTCCAAACATGTGTGAATGAAACAAAACACAACTCCAGGTATGTTTAATAGCAGGAGGTAACATTCTAACATGGCTAAATACTCACATGAGTCAATTTTGTGTAATATAGGACCTTTAACTGTCATTCATTCCATGGTCCATAAGGGTACTATGTCGTGATTTAAATAATATAGATGTAAAAATCAGGTTCATGTAATTTCTCCCTTGTCCTGGAATGGTCCATGGTAGAAAACAGGGTTGCACAAAATATCACAGTCAAATTGAAATCACAATTTGAGTTGGAGCAATGAACAATTGGCAGAGGTTTCAATTATTTAGATAATAGACCTCAGCAAATAACTTATCTTGTTGTACCTGTAGTTGTAGATCTAATACCTCTACAAACACAAGCAATGGGATTCTCGTATTAGTTTAGACATAGTAAACGGACAGAGTTCCAAATAGGAAGTGAGCATGGGCACGAAGTGGTTCCTTTGAGCTCTGGTTGCAGTTGACTTCTATTAAAAAATGCCCCTCTCTATGTAACTGCTACTGTCAGGCTCGTCAATCTTAAGATGTTCGTATTAACTCACTCTCCACTCCCTAAATTAACATAAGAATGAACAATAATAACAAGCCAATGCGGTGCTTGCTTTCCCCGAGGTCACTCCCGCTAGCATTAGCAACAGGTTGATTGCGACCACCCCCCGCTAAACCAGCGCTGCAGGCGGGAAAGGCCGTTACCTTCGACACCCTTGCTCCTGATTGGCTCTTTTGTTTCGCGCTCCAAACCTG